>JAODJU010000014.1:4050772-4068854 GCA_026776725.1 Gnathonemus echidnorhynchus
GGTGCCTCACTAGAGGGGGGGGTATCTCACCAGGCATCATGTTATCTTTTTTATGGCTCACTTTGCACAGTAAAAATAAGGACCTGCGAGACGTCTGACCAAGAAGAACGTTGGACGGCTGGATATGCGTTGGCCAGTTAGCTTGTCAGGGATTTTGTGCTTCAGGCTGGCTTCCGGGTGATGTCCATATCAAGGTTGAGGTTCAGCCTTGAGTTCCTGCATTGCAAGGAATTCCTCTCATGGCAGAGGACTGTCGAAAGCTGCCGTTTGTTCTCCTGGCCCATCGGATTCATCATCAGATGCTTCCCTATACTCTGTCCTCTGGGGTCGGTCACTGCGCCAAATGGCTGGACCAGGAGCTTCCTCAAGTGGTCAAAACCGTTCTCTGTAGGAGGGGGTACTTACATCCGTTGTCCGGAGAGAGGGAGGACATGACACTGTTAATCGCTTGCTCAAGCAAGAGGGAAATTAGAAGCCAGCAAACCCCTGCATTGTCCTGTTCCGGTCTCTGAGGGTTCAGGCCCTAATGGCTCGGCGATCAGGGTGAATGAGATGAACGGCACCAGAGGTTCTCTGCAGTCCAGCCTGCTTTTCAAGGTGCCATTGTCAGTGTTGTGGACACGCTGCTGCTCCCCAGGCCAGGGACGTGGCGTGACCGTGTTCTCTCTGTGCACCAGGAGGCCGAGGACACAGAGCGCTCCAACCGCAGTGTTCGTGACAGCGGCTACGTCGACTACTGTGACTCGGAGCGCAGCGACTCGCTCTCACCCCCGCGGCACTGCCGCGACGACTCCTTCGACAGCCTGGACTCCTTCGGCTCCCGCTCGCAGCAGACGCCCTCCCCTGACGTGGTCTTCCACGGCAGCAGTGATGGTGGGTACTACCCCCTAGGGGACGGGGGGTGTATGGCACTTTTGTCAAGTATAGATCTACCACAATAAATATCCAGATCAGCCAATGTGGCTGACCCTGTTTCCCAAATCAGGGATGAAAGGTCAGCCCATGTGATCGGGTACACTGGGCATTGTGGGAATCTGGGGACACGTTAGTAGTTTATCTGTGGACCTCACAGCAGCTTAAGTTGGTCTGACTGCTTATTCTCATACCTCAGGCAGTGTAACTTTCATGGCTGAACTTTCATCACCTGGGTGTCAGTATGACTTTTATGGGGATTTTTGCACGTTTTTCTCTAAGGCTGTGGATCAAAACTGTCAAAACATCCGTAGCCCTTGCAAAGACATGAATTTTTGCTTTATTTTTTCCTGTACATTTTGACATATGAATTTGCCTTGCTACATTATTGCTAGTTTTGGCTTGAACATTTCTGTCTGTCTCTCTCTCTCGGCGATGTGTGCAAGTGTGTCTCCATCATTCAGGCAGTCAAGGTATGTCTGCCAGCAGGTCCCCAAGTGGCGAAACAGGACGAGCGTCTCACGGTCTTGACACGAGTGCTGTTACGTGAGGAGGCCTGTCTGGGAACGTGAATTCGGTAGCTGGAAAATAAGGCCTCGTCCCATTTATCCCTCTTCCGAGGCTCCAGAAGGCAGTGGGGGGGTTTTGTTTAGCCTGGGCGGGTTAGGTGGCCCCAATCATACTGGCAGTTTTAGGGCCGTGGGGCTGCGATCTGAGGCGGTCATGACTTTTATTGTGGCGTCCTGCTTCAGCTAACGTGAAAGGAAAAGCAGGCGCCTGATTTGAGGGTTTTTGATGTAGCGGCTGTCTGGAGACGGGGGCAGGAAGCTGGGAGATGGGGGATCTTTGTAAGAGCTGTACTTAAGGTGCTGTGATGTCATTGGCAGGGCCGTGTAAAACATCAAGTGCCGGGCTGTACTCGGACCGGGCTGCGTTTTTGACCCGGTCGCTGTCTGCGGCCCATCAGACGACCAGCATTCTCTCTACCATCCCTCAGAGCCGCAGCTGGACTCTGCCTGCTGCCTGTAATAATTGAACTGGCCTCGGATTCCTGCTCAGGATGTTTACTGGGGGTGCTGGAAAATGAACAGCAGTGGTTTTAATGGCACCATGACGCTGTATTGGAGAAGCAGATGGGAGATGGATGGATTTAATGGTCTGACTGAGAGGCAGGGAGATCCCAGCTAACACGGCTGCTGTTGTAAAGTCTTAACCAGCAGGTTTTTATCCTACTTTGCCGGAAACTCGAGGTCAATCCCTTGTGCACATGAAGCAATTACGTAAATAACCTTTTTTAAGCAATTGGTGCTGAATGAATAATTAGTAAAGGGCTGAGTGGTACTCTAAATGGGGACACTGAGGTCTGGGAGCCCACCACAGGAGACATAAACCGTTTCTGTAAGCGGTTTGGGTCGAGAGACAGCGAGAGTCCAGCTTCCTGTTTGGTTGGTGTTTTTTTTTTGTTTTTTTTTGTGCATGTGTTTTTTTCCCTGTGGTTTATCGGAAGTGTCAAGGAAGCGGGCAGCTTCCAAGGAAAGCTCTTGGCGCAGGGGAGCAGTTTATAAGAGTTCTGTAGCGCTGGCGTCTGAAAGGCATGAGGGGGAGAGATGTCTGCAGAGAGGGCGCATGTGAGCGAAGCAGGCAGACCTGACCTCCTGAGGAACGCGAAGAGCGAGATGTTTCCTCTCATGTTTCCTGCGTTTCCCACTGACACCGAGGATTTTAATCCCGCTAACAGGCCCGTGTTCGTTTTTTCCCTCTCTAGAGAAGGAATCATTTTTAAACCAAATGTGGTAATAACCTGACTGCAGGGCGTCGTTTTGAAGCCGTGTGGTAGTGGATGGCTGGTGTTGTAAGAATCCAGATCAGGGGAATCTGGTCCTGTCATCGGGCTGAAATGTGTGGATCAGTTCCAGGGTCCCACAATGGGAGGTCACCACTTTTTCCCAGCATGCACAGCTCTCTCAATCCAGCCAATTACGCTGTGAATGAAGGGCCCGTTATTACTGTTTACCCCAAATAAGGCCGCTGACTTTGGCGTCCTCCGAGATGCCTGTTTCTGTGGTCGCTGCTCCTAGTCAGCTATGGAATTTACTTTAACAAGCCATAATTACTATGGGAGAAAACTGGGTCTGTCATATTGGCGGGGCTTGCTCGCTGTAATTTGATCACCAGACTGGGGAGGTTGTGGACTGACCAGGTCCAAAAAAGAAACACTCCAGTCTTCTGAGCTCTTCAGGTGAGCTACAATGTCCCCCTTTCATCTCCGTGGAACGCCGATCTCATCGTGGGTCTCGCAGAGTAACTCAAACCAGAGAGTCTCAACACACACGCTTTCGGATGCAGTGCCCCACCTTGTGGACGGATCCCGAATTGCCGTTCAGTCAGCTCAAGGCGTGATGTGCAAATATTAACCGTGACATGTTTTACCAGTTTTTTTTATTTATATGGTGCCTGGTAGGTGCTTTTCGCAGTTCTGGGTTTGTAGTCAGTATTACAGGCTGGGAGAGTCCAGTGGAACATCCTTGGTGAGCAGGACATGAATTCTTCTCCTGGTGCTAACATCTGCTTAACACCTTGCCATGGAATTTATGCAGAGTGAGGGAATTATGAAATTATGTGGAGCAAGGGATGATGAAAATAAAAAACCATAACATATACATGGTAAAACCATAGTGAGCAAGGGGGACTTACCCTGCAGTCGGCTTGTTTGGGCTTGAGCTCTGAGGCTTCTGTGTGTTATCACTACTTGTAGAATAAACCTGAGACGTAAATGTGACTCGATGTGATGCAGTAAGCAAAGGGTCGAAGGTTAAAGGTCATTTTTCCGAAGGCCCACATACTGTAGCAGTAGCCGTATGTAGCTGTGCATCGGAGGTTTCTGTGTGTGTGTGTGTGTGTCTGTGTGTGTGTCTGTGTGTGTGTGTGTGTCTGTGTGTGTGTGTGTGTCTGTGTGTGTGTGTCTGTTCACCAGGGCCATGTCTGTCCCCTGGGTCAGGGCTAACTCCCTTCTCCTCCCCCCTCCTTGCACCAGGCCGGGGCAGCGACTCGGAGGGCGACGCCCCCCAGAGGAAGCTTCCGGACATGCGGAGGGATGACATGCTGGCCCGCCGGCTGTCCTGTACCGAGCTGCGCACTGTGATGCCCTTCAACCAGTACCTGCCCAACAAGAGCAACCAGGGCGGCTATGTGCTCAGCGGCGCCCCCCACAGGCGGCCCAAGGCGGAGGAGTGTCGGAGGAGCTGGAGCACCGCCACCTCCCCCGACACAGCGGACCGGCCCTTCAGGTAGGTACCAGCGGACCGGCCCGGGTTATACAACCCACACTTCCTGTGCGTGACGACCATGTGACCATTTATGTTACGATGAATCAGAGCCCAGCAGATGTGGTCAGGCAGGTATGTTATGTATGTGGAGCAGGTGCTGATGTGTCGGAGCATGTGAGCCACACGGCTTGAGTGCTGGGTGTTTCTGTTTTTGGATCATCGGGGCGTAAATGCTTGTGATGCCTGGCTGACAGGAATTCATCTTCCATAGCATCACACAGCAGGCCCGCAGTACCGGGGATCAGAACTCGCCTTTGTGTGTGTGAGATTTACCTGCACCTCCTACATGACCCGCACGACAGTGCTGCCAAGGTGACGTGTTTGTGTTTACAAAAGCAGACAGCGCTCTGCTTGTTACGTGCTTCAGAAATATCTTGCTAACACCGGTAGAGATGCGGTCAGATCCCCAATGGTGGTCGGCAGAGACCACCAGGACTGACCCAACTTGTCTTATGTATGGGGATCCCAGGTGATGATGTCATGACCCCTATACCTCATCAGTCACATGGTATGACGGGAGAGATCCTATACAGCTCAGGTCTTGATTCACTCGTAGATTATGTCTGACATAAGATTTTCACAGCATGTTTTACTTGCCAAAGGTCAAACTGACAAACTGGTGATGTTAAGGGGTTAATTTGACCGACATTTTACCAGTGGGGTGGTAAAGCGCCCTTTGGACTTTGTTATATTACAAACCAAAGATGTGATTCCCAGGCTCAGGAATTAATTAGTGCCTTAAATAAAATTAGCTCATTCATTCCTCATTTCTGTTTTTTTCCTGTGTTAATTATAGGCTGTGCAACTTCATAGGCCGACACAGCTGTTTTTAGACATTTAAACCTTGCCTGTATTTCACCACGATAAAAAGTGATTTTAAAGACTTCACCGTTATTCGGACTACTGCACTGAAACTGGTTTGCAAACACATTTTAGTGATTAAGTTTATTTTCTTATTGCAAAGGGAATTTGGCACTAAAACACACTCCTCACCTCCTTAAAGTGGTCTTTAAGAAAGGCCGAAAACTCTCGTAAATGAATTTTCAGTCGGAAGTTGTTACAGAATCCCGGACGAAGCCGAAGGCTTGAGTTGTTTTTTCCCCTTGTTTTCATTTGTAACTAAGGATTTCAGGAGTGGGGTGTCCTTGGCCAAGTCCCTCTCTCATGATTCATGTTAAAACGTTAAAAGCCTTTAAATTTCACCCGGTACGCCTTCGAGTGGGAATGCATGCCAGGGAGATCGTATTTACTGTCGTGTGTCAGAGGAGGAGCTGAAAGAGAACAGATGTTTTCTTTTATTGTCCGGAGTTAAAATGTCATGTGAATTTCTCCTACTGTACATGAGCAGAGGAGATGTGGGAAATGCAGGCCCAGACCAGCACACAGACATCGACATTAGACTGTTTCTGTGGACTCCCACTCTGGAATGCCTTTCTCTGTCTGCTGGCATTATGGCCTGGCAGTTTGATGTCGCCAGACATTGTCCGACTTGATTTTATTTTTATTTTTTTTGACCTATTAATCCAGAGCAGACCTGGCACAGCTAAGGCTGCTTATGAAGAGTCTTTTAGCCGTAAACAAGAGCGCGTCGCTGTTTTTCTGAATGCGCTGGAGGACAGAGTATCACATGACCATCGCGAAGCAGGAGTCATGGCTACAGAAGAGCAGCACCTGGGCATGGTGTGGCTCAGTGGGTTAGGACTGTGTGCCTGTGATCTCTCAGAAGGTCACAGGTTCAAATCCCAGGGAGTGATGTCACTGTTGGGCCACTGAGCAAGGCCTTTGACCTTTCTCAAAAAAAAAAAAAGATGTAAGTTGCTTTGGATAAAATTTTCTGCTTAATCAATAAAATATAGCGAGCAATGGTGCGCAGCTGGGGTCAATAGGCCTCTCTGGCTGCCCTGCCTGTGCTGAAATTCACCCCCAGTCTGGCCTGAGTCCTACCCACCCTGAGCTGCCAGTGGTTTCCCAGCTGGGGCTCAGAAGCAGCTTTGTGGTTTTCTGGAGGATTTACCGGAGTGTATGTGTGGGCTGCCAGTAAGACCACAGCTTCCTAGTCCCTCTCACATTATTGGTCATTTGAGCCACTTGCTCCTCCTGTCTGACAGATCTTGATTTATTGAGATCCTCACAGTTTGCCAAAAGGCCAAGGATTCCTGCCAGTCTGGAGCCCCCGGTGGTCGGAGGACTGCACAGCAGCTAATTTCTTACCCTGGATGACAGGAAACTGAGGCCTGTCCAGCTTGATGTTAAACCATCACACTTCTGTTGCACACAGTCAGGACGACACAAAGCCCCTCTTTCACTTTCATTCATGCTTTTCAGACTGTTTTTTTCCTCTGGCCTGATTTTTCTTTTCACCCCCCCCCCCCCCAATCTCATGATTTGTATTTGCGTTTCTTTACCTGTCTGGAGCCTATCCCAGAAGCTCTGGGTGCAAGGCAGGGACTAACCCAGGACGGGGCACCCCCCCATCACAGGGCACACACACACACACCATCCCCACCCTGCACAGGACAAATGGATATAGAAAATGAATGAATGAATGAATGTAAATTTGATGGCCAGTCGTACTTTTCTGATCACTGAGATCCATCACAGCGGTATGCTCATTTGAATTTTTTTGTTGTTTTCAAACCGGTGTTTCTCTCAGAACGTGAGTGGGGGGGTCTCCCTGTGTGTCTGCTCTCACTTTCTCTTTGGTTTCCCTCTGAAGGGCGAATCCTCCGCTGCCTTTTCTTGTGTGTGTTCTGGGTCGGTAGCGGGTTCTGCTAACAGCAGCCGGCTGTTCTCTCAGCAGTAGCGCGGGCCTTTCGCGGTCCGCCGAGCCGTCTGTGCTCCAGGTGACGGACGCCACTGCGATGGCCGCCATCGTGGTGACGAGCCCCCTCACTCCGTCCCCGAGGACCAGCCCAGCTTTGCTGAGGAAGTCCCCCGGAATGACTAGCGGCAACGGGTCTGATTCCGCCTCCCTCTTGGCGGATCTGGAGAGGGACGACATGTCGACCAGACGCTCCGCCAGCTCGCCGAAACGCACCATCTCCAGCCCCACCCACTTCCTGCCGGTTCCGTCCATGAGGCACAGCAGAGCCGAAAAGTCCGACGCCGGGAGCAGCAAAACATGGCAAAGAACGTCTTCAGGAGAGGATGATCTGTCCGCAGTGTGAGACTCCAGCCCCCCTAAGCGTACACCCCACATCTTCCATTCATTCTTCATTTGGGTGTTGGTTATCAAACTTATTCGGCTACCCCACCCCCTTTAGAAGTGGGAAAACTCTCATGCTCCCCCAACCCGCATTAACAGTATTTGACAATTATTATTAGGAAAATTTCAAAATCAGTTTAATTCTATTTTGTCCTAATAACGTGAAGAAGTTAGTGTGTAATAGTATAAGTGTTTTTCTTGTCACCCATCAAAAATCTGTTCATATCCTAATTTATGTTGTCTCGTTTGAATTCTGACAGTTGTGCTAACATGAAAGCGCCACGTTTGTTTTGTTTTGTTGTACATTTGTTTTGTCGTTTGTTTTGTTTTTATTGTACGTTTGTTTCACTTTGTTGTTTATTTGTTTTGGCTCCTACATGAAGCAGATTCATTGAACTTTATTTCCATTCCACATTCAACCCGGATCATGCACGCCCTCCCAGTAATTTTCCGACACCCCCCTGAATGTGGGGGGCACACGGTTCTTGAGAATTACTGCATTGAGAACCACAGACCAGGTGCAGAAGGTGTGGTAAACTCCACTGAGTTCTCACCACATTTTCATCACGCCCCCGGCAGGTTTTCACAGACAGGCTGTTAAATAGGTGTTAATATTTCACTGTCCCATTTCCCCACTAGAGAATAGAGTCTCTCGTAGACAATCCCTAGTCATTTTCTTGTATTTTTATTTATGTCTTAATTGCTTTCGTTTGCACCGTTGCCTGTTTTTAGCAGTGGTACTGCATGGATGTGCATGGATGATGTCATCACACGCAACCTGGCCTGTTGCATCTCGATAAGGGAAAGTGGGGGTGGTGGGGGTATGTCAGCGGCATTTTTGTTTGGGGGCTGAAGTGGGAGGAGATTTGAAGCCTCCTTTGCCTGAACAACCCCTAAATGTGCGTGTGTGAAGGAATGGGTCTCCGCATGGCATCTGTAAAACGAAACTGGCTTTTTATTTTTCATTTTGATTTGTTTTGGTTTCGTTCGAGTATGTCTGTATACACGTCTGTATATACACCTGTATATACAAGAGCCCAGTTTATTAGCTACACCTGCTAGTTAACGCAAACGGATCACTCCTCCAAACAGTGAATCATATGGCTAAACCTCAGTGTTGTATACAGCACGCAGACAGGGTGAAGCGCTTCAGCCAAGTATTCGAGTGGCCAGGACACCTGATCGGAGTGATCTTGAGCATGGTGTGGATGTTGGGGCCAAACGTGGTGAATCCGTCATCTCAAACGGCCATCTTCCTGGGATTTTCCACACAGTAGAGTGTCAAGAGTCGGAGGGTAGCGGCCAGACTTGCTAAAGCTGACAGGAAGTGCAAAAAAGAGCAGCTCAGTGCAACAGTGGTGTGCAGAGAGATGTTTTGGACCAAAATCCCTATTTCCAACACTTTTCTGAACCAGGCCTCAAAGGAATTCAGCTTGTTGTGAAAACAAAAGCGAATCGTACCTGGTGCTGGGTTGATGTGCCTAATAAAGTGGCCGCTCTATGTATGTGTGTGTGTGTGTGTGTGTATGTATGTATATGTGTGTATATATATATATATATATATGTATGGAGATATATATATGTAGATTATCATGTTTGTGTATGCATTTATCTTCGTCTGCATGACCCTGCTGTGTGGCGATAAACATGCACTTTATCGATCATATGAACATCCCTTTATGTTTTCTGTTGCTGTCTGTGCCAGTAGCTCTTCTCTGATGTCAGTTTTGTCACATGCAGGTTTTCCTCTCGATCCCTTTCCCCCGGCAGCACGTGTGACAGCTACACCCTGCCTGTAGTCTGCGTGTAATTGGCTGACAGTGACTAAGGTTCTCTGACTTTGTTGTGGCTCCTGTTAAGGCCGCGAAGCGCAGAATCGGTTATGGCCGGCTTGGCGAGGGCCTTCGCAGCTGCAGTCAGCCTCGTCAGACCTCGCCGAGATTCCAGATTGGCTTGCTTCCCCTGGGATTTCTCTGCGAAAGTGACATGAAATGAGATATGGCAGTGTCGGCTTTTCTAGTTCTTGTATTGCTTTTCAAGGCTGTGGGTAATTTTCTTTTACGTATGTTTGTTTTTCTGCTCGTTCATAGCTTTTATTTTTGTTTTGTTTTTATTTCTGTTTTCGTAGATACAGCCAAAGAAGTAGTGTGTCAGATGACCCAGAGTAAGTTCCCCTTCCATTTGTCCTGTTCGCTCCTGTCCTGTGGGGGAAGCTGTGCTTTCTGAGCTACGCTGCATGAATTTGTCTATGCCATGCATCTCTCACACACTCACATGCGTGCTGGCTATCTGACCCCACCCCCAGCACATGATTGGCGGAGCTGGCCGTCTGCACATCTGGGATTCGCCTGTTCCCGTGCTCCCAGCTTCTCTGACTCTCACATCTCGATCGACACCTTTCGCTTCGAACTTTCGGGTTCTTCCAGGGCAGCCGGTTCTGCTTGAATCTGTCACCGATTCGCTGTCTCGGGTCATTGTCTCAATGTTGATCCAGCGCGGTCTTGCTCCTGAGATGGCCTTTCAGCACACCCCCCCTCCACCCTGAATCCCCCCGCAGCGCTACATCATGCTTGCTCTTTATCCTGCCGCGCCTTCCCAAGGAATTCTGGGTAAATGTGCCCCGTTGCATGTGATCCTTGGCTGCTTGGCTCCAGGACTGTCACTGGTCAGTGGCTTGTTTGCACAGTGTTCTGCCCGACCTCTGTTACGCTTGGCTTTATGGATTCTGGAACATTCTTCTGATTTTATCCCTGAATGTTATTGACATTGCTGTCCCATTGTGATATCCTCCTGAATAACGAGAGGCACTGTAGCTAAAGCCCTTATTCAGCTGAAATTAGCTACCTGGAGTGTAGATAAGGAGCATTTCTGTTGGACAATCATGACTTCTAGCTTAAATTAATCCAGCTAACTGAGAAATCCTGCTACAGGGGTAAGGTACTAATCCCTTCTGAAATCCGAAATTAACTAACCTTGGAATATATATATTGCCATAGCAAAGGGCCTCCAGTATGGAACTCCATTCAGGGGGTTGTACTGGTTATCTAACTGGATAACAGGCAGTTACACGGTGTATAGCTTTAGTAGGGTAGAGATCTGTGGCCAGAAGGTCATGGGTTCAAATCCCTCGTATATCACTTTGGGCAAATGTGTGCTAAATAAGCGTAATAATGTCAGATGGTTTGCCGAAAAAAGCAGGTGCCATCATACAAATATTTTTTATAACCCCCCCTGTAAACATATAAAATGTAGACCTTGGTGACAATGGGTCCTTGAATCTGAGGTGGATTATTTCGCTCTCACTATTTGACGTTGATATCCGTTAGATTCAGATCCACTAACCCCCCCCCCCTCCGTCATAGTGCCCCATCATGTTTGGGACGAGGCCTCATTCCCACCCGGCCGGTGTAATGGCGGCTGTATCGCCTCTCCCCTGTGTCCAGGAGCGTGAGCCTGATCGACATGCGCTGCGACGAGGACGTCTTCCTGCAGCCACACAGCCAGGCTCGCCACGAGTACCTACACAACCAATATAACCAGCTCCGCGAGGAGGACACCCACTGGCAGACTGTGAGTACTGCAGCTGGCCTTCACCCTCATTCATGCACGCTTATGTTTGTGTCCTTAGAGTGGCTCCGCTTTTTAGCATCTCAAGAGAACCTCATGTTTCCAAAAGCTTTAGATGTGTGGACGAGATAATTGAATTCAGACTTAATCTATGTTGTAAATATCTCTCGTCCTTCCATGATTGGAATGTTCTGGATAATGCGGCTCATACTGTGTTCTGGGTGAACAGGGCTTGGCATTTTGTGTAAGGCCTGTGATGGAGAGAGTGAAGCGTCGGATAGTGATGCTGATGTTGCACTACATGGGACGAGTGCCCCCCCCCTTAAAATTGCCAGAAGTATTTAGTCAATTTATGAATGTAAATTAATTTTATTTGCGATTCAAAGTGTCATCTATCTCACTGATTGAACCACAGAGCTGAGGTGCTTCTGACAGCCCTTTGAAACCAGGATAAACGCACCGCAACTATAGACACTCATTGATGCTGTGCTTCACCGGAAGTTTATGGAAAATTCTTGTACATTTTCTCTAAAAGGAGAATAAACAAAAGCCTATTGGTTAATATGCTTCAATTACGTGTTTTTGGGACCCGTCCGGACGCCATGCTTCACTGGGAGCCCAAGGAAGCTTTGCACATAGTGATTGTGTAGGCAGCCTTGCCTGGGCAGTTACACTTGCATTCAGATATTTTAGACAAGCCAGGCCTCTCTGTATGGATAAACTACTAATAACATTAATGATCACGACTGGTAAGTTTTACATGCTGTTGGTGGTTTTCTTTCAAAGTTTTCATTCATTCTGTCACATTCATGGGCCCTGAAGCGTCTCGTTCCAACCCGGATTGTCAGTTTGTTTTGTACGTCATTTTTCGCCATTGGCATTTATAAATATTGTTGTAAATAAAGTTATCATTGAGTTTCTGTGTAATTTTTTTTTTAATTTTCTGTGAATGTTCTGTGTTTTTTGGTGGACTTGTTTGGTAGTTAGCATGCTAACTAAGCTGTGTCTGTTCAAAATGGTCAAATCGTTTGAGGAGGAGCCACGCTGGTGTGACCGAATAATAGATCATTTCTTACAAACAGAAAGAAGAGTAGAATTAAGAGTAGTAACTGACTGGTTAAAATAAGAAAAATAGGCAATTTTTGGTGATACTGCCATTTTGAATGTCACCATCTTTGGCTGTCATGATGCTGATGTCGTATCCATGGTGATGAGTGGCCCTGTGGTCTGGAAAATCAGGATCTGGCCCGCTGGAAAAGCCGCAGGAGGAGCATCTCCCAGGACCTGATCAAGAAGGAGGAGGAGAGGAAGACGATGGAGAAGTTGATGAGCGGGGACAACGATTTGGCTCAGCGAAGGAAGAGCTTCAAGACCTACAAGGAGATAGTTGAAGAGAAGTATGTTGATGATGATGACTGCTATGATTCTCATGGCCGCTTGTATGAGTTCCTGTTTTCATCTGTTCTATGTTCTATGCCATCTTCTGGTATTCTGTTCTGCTCCTCTGGTATAGATATAACCTACTTCAGTCCCTTGCAGTCTCTTATTGTTTACATTTGTGATCTCCTGTCAAAATCCCACCATGGTCTCTCTCTCTCTCTCTCTCTGTTTGTGGGCTCATATCAAACCCACTGTGGTCTCTCTCTCTCTCTCTCTCTTTCTCTCTCTGTTTGTGGGCTCATATCAAACCCCACTGTCGTCTCACTGTTTGTGGTCTCCTGTCAATCCCCACTGTGGTCTCTCTCTGTATGTGGTCTCCTATCAAACCCCACTGTGGTCTCTCTGTATGTGGTCTCCTATCAAACCCCACTTTGGTCCCTGTGTCCGATCATGCTCTCCTCTCTAAACTCCAACCATGGCGTCTGCCCCTAGGGAGCGCCGTGAGCGGGAGCTCCACGAGACCTACCGGAACGCCCGGACGCCGGAGGAGGCGGAGGCCGTGCTGCAGTGCTACGCCCAGCGCTTCAGCATCAGCGAGGCAGTGCTGACCCAGCTGCGGCTCCCCCGGCCGCTGGAGAGGAGCATGTCGGCCGAGCCGGCCAGCTCCCCCCACGAGCCTGGCCCCATGCGCTACCTGAGGCAGCAGTCACTCCCGGCGCCCAGATTCACCTCCACCGTGGAGGCCATTGTGGGCAGGGTTGCTCCCGTCCAGGCCCAGGAGAACTCCCCCACCCAAACCCCACCCCAGAGGGCAGTGTCTTCACAAGCTTCCAGACCAGCAGCACTGCGCTCCATCCAGGTATTACTTCCTACACCTATTTCCTTTAAAGAGCAATCAGTCTCAAACCCAGGTGGCAAATGTCCTTTATTTTTAGTTATGTACTCTGCCTTCATCAGTGTATGTTTCCAACAGTGCAAACAGCTGTTTATCAAGACAAACAGACAGCTAATAAATTTTAAATCTAGTACCCAATCTGTACCAGTGGCAAATTAACAGCCACCTCCACAAGTATGATCCATATGAAACAGGCATTTGGTACGAAAAACAACACAGAACTCAAAACGCAGCAAATAAGTCAATGTATTTCTTCAAAGCATGAGTTTTATTCCGACTGCTAAGGGTTTGGGATGTCTTATGAGGGTACAGGGGATGATTCTGTCTTTGCACATTTTGCCTTTGGGAGACACAGGAATGTCTGATTAAGGCTGAAATTGAATGGAGGTCCCTGTTCTGTTGGGACCCAAAATGCTGCCAAGTGGACCCTCTTGAGAAGAAGTGGACCCCTCTGAACACAAAGGCCCTCACAAGGCCGTCCACCCGGCTGCCTGAATCTTTCATTCATGGCTTTTCGGTCCTGATGACCTATTTATAGCCACCTACACATTCATCACAGTAACTCATTGCTCTGCTACATATTTCTTCAGTCGCTGAGTCTAATTGCACAGAGCTGAATGTATGTACTATAACCGCGTCTTTCTGTTCTCCGAATGAATGAAAAACTGCATCTCTGAATGAGCAAGGGAACATTCTGGTTTTGTCCTTCAAGAAATGCAGAATGAGATGGGCCGTCGTTAACATCTGCGGCTCCTTGGCCTTGGCGCCTCAACATCACAGATTAATCTGTGAGACTTACCAATGTGTGTGGCTGATCATGTGACCGACACTAAATTGAAACCCTAAAGTATTTATTAGATTAGATCAAGCATAATAAAGCATTCAAAGCAAGTTTAAATGAGGTTCCTCAAGCTTTGTTCATAGAGTGTGGAATCAGAGATGTTCTTAGTTCTGGGATGTGTATCTTGAACTTCAGCTGAACTTCGTCATTCAAACTATACAGCAAGGAGTGCGCAGCTGAACGAAATCGCGACTCTCCAGGTTCAGTGTAACAGAGACATGACAGTGAACGTTATACAACAGCAGATGAACATAATGGAGAGAGAAGTTTGGACAGACTAAAATAAAGAATATTCCACATTGTAAAAAGTATCGCACTTCGTTGTTGCAGAATTGCGCAGTGTGACCGAAAAACCTTTGGTGAATGGTGTTAAAGTGCTCGGTGTTCAAATAATCTGCTTGTGTGTTCAAGAATTAAACAGTCCAAAAGTCCTAATAGGTTTTCCTGTTGGGTGTGGTTAGGTGGTACTCTGTCCTGTATTTTTCCATACTTAGGATATGCTTATCTCCAGGTTTCTGACTGATCCATGTCATTTTTATTGAATTTTTCCATAGTTTTACCTGTGTTGTGCGAGGACAATACAACCCCAACAGGGTTGTGATTTTTTAATTTTAATTAAATTAATTAATTTATTTGTTGTAGTAGAGTATATTCCATCATTTTTGGCTATATTTGGTTCAAAATGGCAAGGTTGAACATTAAATACCAACGTAATGCAAGTCAGAATTTCCACATACGAATACCCATAATCCTTTGCATCTGTCCTGAATGGTTACCCCTAGGCAGACCAGACGGCTCAGCTGGATGGAGATCCAGGGCAGCAATTCAGCAGCAGTGTGGACGGTGGGGGGCAAAGGGAAGTGAGCTCACCAGCGGTCTTCGAAAGCACAGTCCAGGTCCCATTCTCTCCCAGAAGGGAGCCACAGTTGGTGACAACAGTGCTGGAGCTCAGACAGCAGGACGACAGTCCGCAGATCGCCCCCTCCAGGCCGGAGGACCACAGTGCAGAGGCCCCATCACAGGAGACCAGACTCACCCGGCCCACCTCTCTGCCCACGGTAAACCAGCCCCTTCCTAAACAGTCATTCCTCATGCTTGTATTTTCATGTGTCTGCAATTGGCTTATTCTTTACTTATTCACTGTTTCCTGTGCTTCCTGTCTTGTTAGAAGCTGCAGAGTGCGGACAGTGACCAGACTGCTGAGGGCACCTCAGAGCCTTTTCAGGCCAATGCTGAAGGAAACTCGCAGCACACAGGTCTGGAGTAACATATCGTTAACTGTTTCTTAGCGTTTTGTTTGGAAACACTGCCATCCAGTGGTCAGTCTCTGTACTGTTTTTCAAAGTATGACTCCACACATCTCCCCGAAATCCCCCTAATTTTCTGGCCAGCTCTAATAGTTGGAATTTCCTGTGTTGCATTTTAGAAGACCAGCCTGCTGAAGAGGCCTCCAGCTCTGGTGTGAAGGCCACATCACCAGAGAAGAATTGTGTTGCCACTGCCACCCTGCATATGGAGTGTTCCCCGGCGCGTCAAGCTCCCAGCGCAGATGCAGGGCGCACTGTGGAGGTCTGTCAACCTGTCAGCAGATGGCGCTGTGGTGACCAGTTGGGTCACTGTGAGAGGGGTTATGACCGGCCCAGGACTGCACACAGACATGGCCCTTGAAATTCTAATGAATGCCCCCCAAACCAAAGTTTGGGACCATGATCCACACCTACTCCCCCCCCACCAGTGTCTGTGACCCTGAAAGTCTTCCTCTTTCTTCCCCTATTTACCCCACTAGATGGTGCTCCTGGTTTGCTTTGGGGCATGCTTTGTGCTCTTTTTTTTAACAGAGGGCACCATCTAGTGGAGTAAAAAATACAGCCAACGGTTCATGAAGTGACCCAGCTGCCGGGTGAAATACGATAATTGCAGCATAGTTGTACCTCGGGGGGGTCCCACGTTCCCTGTGTTCAGTTAACTTGCCTGTGCAGCTGCTTTGCCTGTCTGACATCACTGGTGACCTCATCTCTCCCCCAGTCTCAGACGGAAAACGCGGAACTGATACCGGCCCAAGGAACTAAAGGCGACCAGCTGTTCCCTCACACTCAGAGCTACATCCCGCCGGTCAGAACTGACTGGACCTTTGGAAAAACTGCTCCAGGTACAGTCACACTTCATCAAATACTGATGGAGTCTATTTACAGAAAAATGTGATAAAACAACACGGCACCTTGGGGTGATGCGTGGTTTTAAGTGTGCAGGTGTGCCTCAACTTTCCCTCCTTCACAGAGGCCGTGGAGAGAGTCCAGAGTCATGTGGTCCATGTGAGTACCTGGGGGGGGTCCACTGTATCACTGTGATTCTCTCTGTTTCTAGAGACGCATGGATCGCGTGAAAAATTACCTCATTCACCTTATTCATCCCAAGTCACAGTCTAGCGGAAAGACTTTACTTTTAATCAACATCATAATCGGTAACACAATAAGCATTTAGTAATAAGTCTATGTATTGTTAGAAGGCTGGAATGACTGTAGTTTAATGCTGAGGAAAGTTCATCAGAATGGGTTCTCTTAGACACTGTCTTTTCAGAGATTTCATTGTGACTTGCAATAACCCAGAAAATCAATAATCAGCAGATCAAGTCTAAATGTTTATTTAAAAATAACTGCTGCTGCTATAAAAAAAAAAAATACTGCAAATGGCATTGAGAATTACGCACTTTTTAGGCGCGCTGTGAAAAAAACACACAACCCTCTTCCCATCATCCTCTCTGCTCTTTCGACCTTTCACCTGCACGGTCACCATGTAGGGGGAGTAATGCCAGTTATCCCTAACGGTTGCCCCCCCTCCCCCCCCCTTTGGCCGTACGGGTGGGTGGGCTCTGTCAGCTCCCCCCTTTGAATCTGACCGGGAGGGTCGACCGCTGGGTTTGGGACCCAGAAGAGGAGCGGAAACGCCAGGAGCGTTGGCAGCGAGAGCAGGAGCGCCTGCTTCAGGTACACGAGCCCTCACGTGGGGCCGGCAGCCACGTCGCCCCCTAGAGGCACTCCAGGGCTCACCCGCCAGCCGCATGCCTCGGCTGGTGAGCTACACAAGGGCTCTGGTCATTCCTCGCCCCGCTTACTGATGCTGCTCACCTGACTGCCCAGCAATCCCATCTCCTCAGTTTTTATCACGCCCTTGTGGTCCAGCCATCCTCTGGAACTTTGACCCAGAGCAGGAGCCAGTGTCACTTGCCATGCCTGTCCCTGTCCACATGTTGTGGTCTCACTGAGCCCTGTAAGCTATGACCACCGCCATAACTTCAAAAGCTGCAAGTGTTTGATTGGTCAGCCACATCATTACTATGACTAATCAGGGCAGGGATGGAAGGAATCCTGGAAACATGGAAAATGTCTTGTATACTGATTACAATAATCTATTTAAAATAAGTGCAAAAAAGTCATTCAAATAATATTCATTCGGGTAGATAAAAAGGATAAATATGAAACGTCACATTATTGGTTGTCTTTTTATGTGTCGTTATAGTGATCAGACTTACAGGCTTCAGTGGTATTTGGATGAGGGGTGATAAATGGGGGAAAACCAAAGATCCCGCCCACATCACTGCCATTGGCTGAGCTGCGTCAGACCCTGCAGGGTCATTCTGGGCGTTCATTGGCTTATGCTCCACATCGCCACCTGCCTCAACTCTCCACCCTCTGTCCTGTGCCTCAGTGGTGACACACCTCCTTTGTCTAGCAGGAGCGGTACCGGCTCCAGCAGGAGAAACTGAGGCGGGACTGGGAGAGAGCACAGAGGGAGGTGGAAGAGGAGGAGAGTAGGTACCATGAAGAGGTGAGCGCTCCGGCCTACTGGGGCCAGAAGATTCTCATTGATGGTGCTTTGAAATGATGGTCAAAGCCTCCACTACATGCCTGTATCTTTCATCCTAAGGGATTTGCAAGAAGAGATTTTACTTGAAATAT
>JAODJU010000014.1:4071806-4090987 GCA_026776725.1 Gnathonemus echidnorhynchus
CATCGAGACGCTCAGCCTCTGCTTCCACATCGGCTGTTTCAAGGTGAGCGCGTGCTGGTGTGACGTCAGCAATTCAGGTTATCTATCTGCTGCTGGTGGGCATTTCGTTTGAAATTCATCATGAATATATAATATATTGAAATACACACACGTGGTTGTGGGAAAAATTAGGAAATTGTCAGTGGAAAAGTGCAACAGTACAAAAGCATTTGGAGTCATTTTCCGTTGAAAATGAAATAGAATAAGGAAAGTGGCAACTTTTCATACTTTTTCCTACTTTTGATGTAATTCAAACAGATAGCAGTCTTAATGTTTCTGCAGTTACACTTTATTTTAGGAGACAATGTCAAAAGTAGTTAGCGGGGAAATACTTTGGACACATTCTTATATATCGTATTATTTAGTGCCAAATACGCATTCGATTATTTGTGTAGTGTCGTTCCCGCGGTTATATTCGATGTGCTGCTGACGCGGCTTTTTACTTTGCGTGTTTCTTGGTGTCTCCGCCGCAGTGCGGGATGTGTAAGGGTCAGATGGGCGACACCAGCACCGGCACCGATGTGAGGATTCGCAACGGCTTGCTGACCTGCCAGCAGTGCTACATCGGGTCCCGTGGTGAGTGGCGCTACCCCGAATCGGGAACGTGGATGTATGGAGAATCCATCATGAATATTCAACGCGCAAGCAGGCGCGTAAATATGAACATACAAATACGTCACAGTGCGGTAAATTTAAATATGAGCTTTAGTGATTTTTATGGGCCTAAAACATGACCAAAAAGTAGTAGCAGTAATAATAATAATAATAATAATGATGATGATGATGATGATGATGATGATGAAAGAAAATGCTTTTTGTCTTATTTCCAGTTGCTGGCCAACCCACCACGTTGTGACAAAAAAAATCTGTCTTCGGACAGTGGGAGAATTTTTGGGAATATCGATTTTTTTTTTCTTTCAAGACAATTGGCACATGTTCGTGATCATTGAGCATTGACAAACTTGCATTAACCATTGTTCAAAAGTGCAAGCCTGGTTCCGAAAGCGTGTCCCCTTTGAATTATCTGCAAGAGTTTACTGACCCTGTAGCTGATGCCTGTTTTACCGACTTTTGGACTATTTTGCTATTTTGTTGACACTGTGCTTTTTTAATTACACTCCAGATGTAAAGCAGTTCACTGTATAAATATTGTGACGTAAAGTGACTTGTTTCAGTGCAGCGGAATTCCACTTAAAATTGTGTAGTAGTGTTCAAATAATAAGACAGCAGTTTGCCAATCATCTGTATGTTATAGGTATAATAATATTCTGATTTAAGGTAAACCTAAGAATTGCATTATTTAAACACAATATTTATAAGCACACGATTTCATTGGGATCGAGGGGTACCGGGCGTTTTAATGAGACTGGGGTTGCAAAGCCGTATAGCAACTATCGTCATGCTTTGACAAACATGTATGATATAAACTTAAAAGAACCTTCACCTAATTGCCTTTCTTTAGTCATATCACGTTTTGCCGACGTTGTAAATCAAAGTGAGCGAAATTATCAAGCACATTACGCATGATAAATGGCTCTGTGCGATTAATCGGAAGAAAACATATGCAATTTTAATAGCAGAACGTCCGAAGTCCCGGACCTGCATTTCCTTCCGCTAAGCGTTTTGATTGTAACACTCACCAACTACAAAGGTTATTGAGAGACTCTCTGAAATACCTGCTTCTGTTTGGTGTTCAGGTGACCTATGATTCGTCAGTTTTTAAATGCTGGAACTTTTGTTTTCGTTTTTTTTTCTTCTTACGACCCAGAAAATCGGCCTTAATTTTTTGTTAGGCTGGAAATTCTAAGTTATGTGTAATTAATTGAAGACAATAAATGCAACGTATGTACGTTCATTACCATTGTAAGGGGTAATGTTATATGCACACAGTTCTTTCTAAATTGTAAGTCCTACTGGGTTAGAAATTGCAAATGTCGCGTTGATCTCGTGCCTTAGAAATGCAGACGTACATGCGGTGGGTCTTGATATGAAATCCAAAGATGTTTTTTCGTTGGCTGGACTTTTCTGGACGAGATAAATGTGTCTTTATAAGAGGCGATTACAGCAGCTGCACGTATCCCGACGCGTGTGCACATTCGCTTCGGCATCAATACTTATTCAGTTTTAATGAGATTAGATATGGAACCGCTCGTCTTTCTTTTCATCTGTTGACCCGGCCAAACAGTCCTGTACAGCAATATAGCGGTCGAACTGTGTCGCTACCCAAACGTCTCCTCCATGCTAACACTAGATTTTTATACTATCTGCAAAAACCTCGTGCAAAGGTCTATTTCAGCTTCGTTGGGAAAACATCTTTTCATAAAGAACAGAGCTGGTTCTGAATTCATCATATATAATCGTCGTAGCAAGAACAATCTGGTCCCCGTTCCGTGAATCGCCAACTGATTTACAGATAGTTCGATACAAGTGTATTCCTAATAATAATAATAATAATTATTATTATTATTAATATACCAAAGGACGGGGTCTAATGAACTTAAAAATCCTTTACATTCAGAATAATTCTTCGATTTTACATCTATGCTGTTAATACGCATTCTGATGATATAGGCCTATTGTTTACTTCTGTATGTATGCATACCCCTTTTTTCCCTATAAAACAAGTTACAGTATTTACAGTACTATCCTAAAGTGTGAGCTAACGTTAGCGGAGGGGCTCTGGCGACCGGTGTTATCTGAGATGGCGTTACGTGGCGGAATAAGAACCGCTGTGTTGCGTATTTATTATCATACTCATCTTAAGATACGATCTGAATGTCAAATAACTATTAGTAATGCAATGACTTTTATAGTAAATGTATGTTTATGTTTCTAAATAAAACTGTCAAAATGTAGCGGTCTTGTCTTTATTTGTCCAAACTTTGAAATGCAAAAGGGAAATTGTCTAGCGCGTCTGTGTCCAAGGATATGAAACGAAAAAACACCTTTAAATAATTGCCCAGGTCATTCTGATGTCGGCTAAGCGTCCGGAGAACTTTAGACTGCTGTCGCGACATTGAAAACACAAGAGCAGCATAGCGCAAAAAGCATTACATTGTGAAGTAATAGGGCATTCACACCCATTTTACAATAAAGCTATATACACACCATGTCATGCTCGCATTATAGGAGAAAAACGGCGTTAACAATGTTTTGGAATCGAATATTAATTTCTTTCGAATATTACACTTGATATTTTACTATTGCTACGTTCACTACAACTTCTACAATTTTATGTAATTGAATCAAAATGTAATCTCAAAAACAGCTTGGTGCAATTGCCATGTGTTTATTTCAAGTTTATCCTTTTTTACGAATAAATATACTGAGTGATTCTCCGATGAAGTCAGGCGAGAGCCCCACGAAGTTTGTCCGCATTGCGGGAGGAACCTTGGGAAATAAAAAGGCGGCGCTAACTGTATGCTTAGCATTTTATCGTCAACGCTTCCGGTCAGGGAAACGCTTGGAAATTGTACGCACTCGTAGAAATATTTCCCTTTAAAGCATTCATTGCCTACATATAAATAAAATTAAGATCTGGACTAAACCTTAAAAATGCCCACTTAAAATGAATAAGACAGAAAGATGCAACATGCAGATGGAAATTAAATAAATACATTGTGTCAATCCACTCTATTTTCTCCCAAAACGAATGTATCCCGACTTTGTGTAAGGTGATAGTATCTGATGCAGTTTTTCAGGTTCTCCATAGACTTCTAATGGGCATGTCCTATATGACCAAATATAGAGACAATTACGTATCAACACTACAACCGAGCCACACAAACAGCCGCAGAGAGACGCACAAACGTTTAAGCATTACTGCCAACAGTGAGATGTGTTTTGTGCCTTTAAGGAAGTATATCCCTCAAAACTAAACTGCTAATTGTAACACTTCAATCCGTTTTAACAAGCGAAACAGTAATTACAATATAGAAAATTGAATCGTTATATAAAAAAGGAAAAAATGTCTCGATCGACAAAAAAATTCAACTCCGAGATACAGAATCTGTTTTTCCAAGAATAAATGGAAGGATAACATGATAGAATGGAGCAGGAATTCGCTGCATGATCCCGAATAAGTGCCGACACATCACCTCGACAAGAACAGAGAGATTAGAATGAAATATTGTGGAGCACATGTTTCGGTTCCGCCTCGTTCTCAGTATACACGGACATTTTCTCCACATTGCCAAATGTTCCGGTCCATTCACTTCTTCCTCTTCGGTCACAGCGATGTGTGTGCGGACGCCCTTTCTTGTAAGCGAATCGCTCCGGATGCACCGTCCCCCGTTTTCCTGCTTGACGTTTCATCTAGAACATGCCCGTTTTTACTAAAGCGGCTTTGGCTCCATTCTGTCTCTGCAACGAGGACAGCACGCTCGCAAAGGGGCCGCCTAAGGAGTCCGGAATGGAAGTGATGGTGCCCGGGCCAGGCGCCCACCCCTGGCTAGATGCGGTGCCGCCCAAAACGCCCGCAGCGACCGTCTTCACTTGCTCCACAGGGCCGTTTCCGCCGCTGTTTACTTGTCCTCCAGTGGGACTTGGTCCTCCGCAGCTAGGGGTAGAATTTGGATTCGGTACCGGGCCACCCGTGCTGTCTGGATCGGTAGCTTTCGGTTCCTTGTTGTCATCATCTCTGGAGTCCGACTTCTTTCCAGAAGATCCGTTCTTGGCCGCAGCGGCCGCCGCAGCTGCCGCCCGCTCCTGCTTGCGGAACTTCGCGCGTCTGTTTTGAAACCACACCTAGATGCACAAGAAACATAATTTGCAAAGAAAACGCTCAAAGTTGTTTGAAAATCAACAGACACGCAAAGTACGCTGCAAAATCATAAGTGAGTCTTAATTCATAATTGCTGCGTTAAAGCTAGATTGATCGATATACACGGATTAACTATTTTTGTAATACCCAGTTGTAACACAATGTTTTTTATTCACAACTCGATAATTTTACTGGCGCAAATATTTTACCCAAGGGTGCAGCACCTCTCTGGGGACTCATCGGATAGCTTTTTAATCACAGGGCGGCCCGATTCCGCACTCGCTTGCAGTTTCGGTGTCCTGGGTAACTGCAGCTTAGACGGCGCTGTACCTGCACTCTGGCCTCGGTGAGGTCGATCTTGAGCGCCAGCTCCTCCCTGGTGTAAATGTCAGGGTAGTGCGTTTCGGCGAACACGCGCTCCAGTTCCTTGAGCTGCGCGCTAGTGAACGTCGTCCGGATGCGCCTCTGCTTGCGCTTCTCGTTCAAGCCGCCGTGATCCGTGAACAATTTGTATGGAACTGAAACAAAAAAGAAAGAAAACCCATGATCGAAGAATTCCCCAGTGGTGTTTACACAGACAATGATTCCTGTAAAATACTTTTTGCTAAATTGTATTATTTTCTCTCAATTTGCTATCAATTGTTGAAATATTTTAGTTTGCAGGAGATGCTACACAGGCATCTCCCAACTTCGCATCCTTAAATAACTTGTAAAAGTGTTTTTAATTATATATTATACTTGATTGTTTAAAATATATGTAGCCGTTTTTAAATATTTATGTTCAACTCATTTTCAATTGTAGCACATACTATGTGATTTCTAAATAAGGTTTGCAAAATATAGTTAGACGTACTATTATTTTGAAATACCTTAATTAAATGACAAATTAAATGAAATAACTTATTTATCGTAAAATTGCTAATTGAATCAACCTTTATAGAAGTTCCACAGACATGTTACAGTGTTGTCATACTCCCTGGTATGTCTGGTGAGACTCTAACTTTAATAATGAGCTTTAGTCTTTCGGTATTCAATTATTTTCGAAGCTTTATGTCTCATCACAATGTAAATAAATTATGCCTATCATTTTGGCAGCTTAAGATAATTTTGTCGGCGGTTCGGGTGTGACTGGGGTAGTGTAACCGTGTAACTGAATTACCGCTTGCCCGCAATCGCTTCTAACGTGATAAATCCTTTCATTTGTGTAAGCAAACTTCGTTTGGTAAATACTAAACACATTTCCATTTTCAAATATAATCAGAGCATCCTATATACCGGAGCGGAGATTCTCGCGCGGTGAAAAAAAGATGTCAGAGGCTTACCTGCGGCGTAGGGGTTACTCTGGTGATCTCTCAGCGTCCCCAAAGTGCAGGATCCCGGCGTGAGTGAAGGACAGCCCGAGGTGGCTCCAAACGTGGTCCTTATCGGATTGTACTGGAACCCCCCAGTCTGACTGCAGGAGCTGAAATCCGCATAGGCTGATGCCAGACTCGAGGTGTCCATGCCGGCCATACACGACTCGTAGGCGGAGGAATTAAGGTAAGAATACTCCATTTTATACATTGAAAAAAGCTCGGCGTTATAGGAAAAAGCTGCTCGATCAAAAATTGGATTAAAATTGCGACGGATGTATAGAAATGAAACGTACTGAGAGTGACCAGCTACACAGACGTTTATTTTTATTTGAGAGCGGCCGTATTGTATAGGTAGATGTGCACTGCTCAGCGCCTGCTTCAAAACTGGCCTCCTTCATAGGAACGGCGCCTTGTTTTATGAAAAGCCGTCTATGAACCGCCTAGCCCGAGGCCTCTAGAGCATATACTCCTCATAATAAACTTGGCTCTTTCCTCTTGGACAATAGCAAAGCGTTTGGTCTTATCGCTGGCGCGTTTTACATGACAATAACTCATCCGTCTATTTGGGCTGGCACTGGGGACCGAGCTGTCCAACCTCCGCTATCATTGATTCTCTGCATCCCTAATTAGAGTTTAATACCTCGCCATTACGCACTGGGCCCCCTCATCCTCTCTCCTAACCACCGTCTTGCCCTTTAATTCAATCCCACCGCTTGGAAATAATGAAAGTTGGGTGACGATTCTCCCTGATCCAATTTTGCTCAGGCTTTTAAGGCTTTTAAAAGAGCGCCCACCTTGGATGAAATCCTTTCCCGTGCCTGTTTTCTGTTATTCCCTGGGATAAAGAGCGCTGAACTCGCGCGCTGCCTTTCCTATCGGAATGCTACGCGTCTAGTTTAGCGCCATTCTAATGTCCTTGAAGCACGTAAGATATTTTAAAGATATAAGATATGACAACCGAAATGGGAACAATGTGATACTATGAAATATTTTCTAATACACTTATTGTTAATAGGAATATTGCGCCAAATGATGTTTAAAGCAACATTGACTGATGATTAATGACAATAAATTCCTTCAGTATTTAAATGATGCTTCTCCTCGATGCGTAAATGTAACATGTAATAAGTAATAACTAGTTTGTGATTTATTAAAAAGCATACAGACATAAGGTGATAAGGGTGTAAAGTTATTGATCAATAGGCCGATATACATTTTGTATGACTCATAAAGAGGTTTTTTTGCGTATTTGTGCAGGAAAAGTACCAGCAAAAGATATATTACCAAATTTGTACAACATATTATATGTCTAATATACTGTCTATAATAATTGTTCTTTCTTAAATACTGAAAACATGATATTAATAATCAAAGCATTATAATGGTGGCGGACACTTATCTGATTCCATAAAGCACTTTATTTTATTTTAGATACCACTGCTACAATTTAATTCGAACCGGAAATTGACTTAAACCAGCATTGATTTTGGTGACGCTTATTTTCCTTCGGGTTTTAAAGGGTGTCTAATCCTTTATATTTTCTACTCTTCGGGAGCACTTAAATATAACGTAAAATATCACTGTAATAATGCAATATGTCCAACGCTACCAAAACAGTCCTGACAAATACGGGGGCTTTAATGCTCGGTAGATATGATATGTTATGGTTTCCGCAGATTTTATTGCTACACTTGTTTTGCACTGATTATTTGATCAGACGAAGTGTGTCACTCATTTATAACAGATTATGTGATCAAATAAAGGGGGTCATTCATTCCTAACCCTTTTGGTCGCGAACAACGATGAAAATGGATGATCACTGTCTGGCGACGGAAAATAAATTTTTTCAAGATTAAACGGCCCGTTTTTCGGTCTCCAGCCACACATACAATCTCCTCTTCTGAAAACATCATTCGTACCGTAACTCTCTGTACCTCCTAGGATTTAAGTCGAGGGGAACGCCGGAGGTGTGTCTTTATCAGTACCTTAATACCAATAGATTGGGATCCATTTGAATATTGATTAATATTATGAAATATGATGAAGAATGAAAAATACTAATAAAAATTTAAAATTGAATATTTAATTCAAAAGACAAATACTCGGTGAAAGTGCTATTTTTAATAAATTACATGGCGCTTGATATTTATCTTTGGTTCTTATCTATTTTCATGTCGCCTTAAAAAAAATAAAAATATAGGTGAACAACAGGAAAGTTCGCTCTTTGACACAACCCGGCCCCCTTTATCTAAATGTTTGTTCTCTCCCTCTCTCTTTACACGCGAGTTCTGGCGAAGAATTCTACCAAATGGTTAATTTAATTATTGAAACCAAAGACCAACTGGTCCAGGGGCTCTCCTCCACGCGCCTGGCAGTGAAAATGTAAACCATATAAGAATTAATCCAATAATACACAAAGAACGGAGAGAACCCTTCTGATAGTTTACCGAGGCAAATAGAATTACAGTTACTATCCCTTTTTTCATTCAAACAAGGCTTTCTTCTGTGGGCCTATAGCACGCCCGTTATTGAAACGCTCCCTTTGACGGCGCTGAGCGTTTCGTACATTAGAATATGCAAACACACAAATTAATGATTTAATGTTGTCGAATTAAATAAACAGCTTGGTATATGACACATTTCAAAATAATCGAGCCTACAACATTGTGGACGTGTACGTGGTCCCTTCGTTGGACTTTTAGTAGCATAACACAGTGTGACTATTTCAGCTTTTGCACGGTCAGAAATCATTAATTAGTCTCGGAAATAACGCACCGCTTGTTGATACCAGCCTTCCATTGTACATGTCATTTAAACGATTTGATAACGCGTATTAATTTACCTTCCGTCCTAAATCCTTATCGTAGGCCTACATTTTATTGGCAGCATGGCATTAAATTAAACTTTGCGCGCAGTAAATGTAACAATCTCACAAATTATTTTACTAATATATAACGTTTCCCCCAAGAATCAGGTGGAAAATAAGAATAACGAGACGCAAATTTTCGGTTTCCGAGTGGTACACAAATGGGGGAGAAAGGACGTTAAATGAGGAAAAATATTTCTCCATCTTTGGAAGACAATTTGTTCGGCCACAGATAAACGAAGGGAGGGAACAGGGAAATGCCCGTTTAAATGTATATCACATACTGCGCAAATAGACGCAGAAACGAAAAACAAACGGACTACTTCGACGGGAAGTATTTACTGCATCTCAGCACTCGATGTAGAATTAACACTTACATTTGCAGCGTTTTCTGTCTAAAATGATGAAAATTAGGAATCCCTGCTGGTTTCTAAAAATAAAATAAAATAAACTGCGACTATTAACGTGCAAGATGCATGCAAGCATCATGCATTTCCAGCTACGATATTATACACAATGTACATTATTTAATATACAGAATTTTAATAATGTATATTAATATAGACCTACAATGTATAGAGAATGAACTATAAGCTATCTGCTATGGTTGTGAGAAATACGCAAAAACAACTCAGTCCTATCTCTTATCTCTCTCTTTGCGATGTAATTCAATATGGATTTTAATATGGATTTTAATAGGCCCATGTAGCATTTAATAATGGTAATATTGTTTTGTCTATCCGTCGATGTGTAATTGTTCGTATTTCGTTTACAATTACAGAAATTATGTCATAATGATGGCGGTCACTTTAATGAACAGCTATTTCCTCGTCTTCCGGCCGCCTATAAGCTGGACGGGGTGGTGGGATCTGTAGGTATAGCAGGTGGCACAGAGCAGCAGCGGGATACTCATCCGTCGCAGGGCACAAACACACAGTCACATGCTGCGGGCAGTATCGACATACCGATCCAGGGGTTCCGATCCCCAACCCTGGAGTTGCGACCCACTGAGCCCGATATTTATTCATACGCCATACAGTTTGAGATTATAAGGATATGAATAATATCGCTATAAATAGGCTGCATACTGCATGTCTAGCTGAAGGCTTCATTCCGGTAAGATACAGGCCGCTTCCTCAGAGTTCAGTGCTTTTCACGTCCATTGGAAGGCTCCGGTTCTGCCCGGTTGACTGACGGCATGTCATCGTCCCGTTTCCCGTCGTCTAGCCCAAGTCATACAACTTCAGGTCCTCCCCAGTGACCAAGACCCCAGCCACGGAAAGAGAGATTATCATAATAATCTCATTTCGTGGGGATAAAATTAGCAAACATATTACCCTCAATATCAGTCCCTGGGCCCGGCGAGATGCCGTGCTTAGGAGCAATTACTAAATTACTCCTATCTCTCAGTTGCCATTAACGGAAGGCAAATGCCATCGACCACGCCGAAATAAGATTTTCAAAATATGTAATCATTAAATCTCTCGCCAGTATTCGCGAATCAGATTCATAAAATTGTTCAAAATGAGATAAAATTGAATTCTTAACGGAGCTTCTTGTCATCGTTTCATCCCGTGCCGTTTAACATGGAGCCGCTTTGATTTCCCCGCTGCGGAGGACGCGCGGTGTCTGCGGTCTCGCACGAGGTTTCGGGATGTGATTATTTCGGGGCACTTAGACTAAGATGAAAACATCCTCTCATAACACAGCTTGGCATTCTCAATTATGCCCAAGTGCTGCTGATATTAGGGCGCCGAGGGGCGGCTCTGCTACACGGTGCCCCGTATTGGGATTAACCCGTTAACTGCAAGATTGCCGGGGCGTTTCCTGCCCCTTCCAGTCATCTTGCTTTCAGTATTATTATTCCTATATTATTAGCTTCATTCTCGTATTTCGGCTGTTCCGCCGGCGATCTGCCGGGGTGGGTCACGGTCAGCAGCATTAACTAGCCCCCGTGCTTAAACACGCGCGGCCCCCGCAGGCATTTCAGTCGCCCTCCATTGCGGCATGTTGGCAGCGGATCCTGCTCAAGTACATTATCAAGGAACGGCACGCATTTGTGCATCTGTTATTGCATTTAAGGGATTAATGGCGGCATTATGCGGAGTATGATGGAGCATTTTTTAATGGGACCCCCGTCGTGCTTCCGTAACGGGCGGTGCGCAATAGCGGCGTGTCGCGCTTCTCCTGCCGCCCTGAAATTAATCCGAAATGAGAAATTAAACAAGCCTGTTGGGTGATTCTAACGGCTTTGTTTCTGTATTAGTCCACGCTGCTTGACCTTCCTAAACCACACACGACTTTTGTAGACCTATTCAGCTCCACAAAAATGTAGAGGCCAATATCATTGTCGATGGACGTTTTCGTTTTTGAATTAAAACTTGAGTTTTAACAAAAAATGAATCACTTATCTTCGCAATTATTACGTAAAACTATATAAAATACATTTCAACACGGTTTTAGTTGTTTGATTTGTTTTATTTTTGATTATTCACAGCATACAGTATCCTCCATTCAGATACTCCATACAGTTTTCAATATTAAACAACACCAGGTTTGCTAGAAACATGTTAAGATATCAGTTACCAGTTGTGAGCTGTTTCATGTCTGTTAGCCTTTGCTGAACACACTGAGTTTAGCACGTTTCTGTACAGTGCCGTGGGCAATGTTCCTCACAGTAGGCCTATTTATTATTATTTTTTAAATAATTTGTTTTCAAATGTTATTTCACAAATAATTTAAGTAAGATATCTCAATGTTGAATATAAAAATATAAAGACTTTAGAAGGAAAAACATTTGAATCGCACTGATAAAAAACACCGCAGCGTTCTTTGTTTGTAAAAGCTGCAGGTAAACTTTCATCGTGACGTTTGCATGGGGGGTGGGGCGGTCATGGCAGATAGCAGATTACGCTTCTTATTGGAGTTGAAGTAAATACATCAAACTGTCCTCCGACTCGCAAATGAGAGTAAATCGGCTTTAGTGTTTTGCTCCGAAAAGCCTCCTGGGACATCCGCGTACTTTACGCAGTTTCAGTTAAAACTCAAGTGTTTCAGAGCCAGAGAAGACAACAGGATATACTGATGAAGTTTTTCTTTTCCCTGCCTCTCAGAACCTGCATGACTCATGGTTTGCTGATGGCTGGGATGGAGAGCGCAATGCCTAAATATACCTGTCAGTACTGTGACGAAATGTCCAAATGTCATTCCTTTATTTCGCTGTATTTCCCATCCTAATCCTGTTTTGTGGAAACAAGGTTATCTAAGCGTGGGCTCTCCAGCTGTCCATTCTCCTGTTTTGATTGCGTGTTTTCCCCCAGAATTAACCGTAATGTTTCGATTTTTTTTTCTCTCAAACACAGAACAGCATCGTGTGTAGCAGTAAATGTAGTGCGATAAGCACCGTGCCCCCCCCCGAATATGAACTAGTTATCAATTACTTCCTCCAGACGTCGTCTATTACATAAAACGGTAAAACTATGAAAGGGGTGCAGTTTGTGATGCGACTGTCGAAACCAGAAGCAACACGCTGGAGAACTGAGAATTTTTCAAAAAACATGACATGACTATGATGAATAAATGTTACAGGTTTGCAGTCCAAAGATACGCAATTAGCTTAATTGTGTCTCTAAGATTTCCATAGTGTACGCTGGGACGTAGCCCATGTGCACCGATAGTGTGTCAGCCCCTGGACTTGGGTCTAAGCCACTCCGTGACCCTGATCAGGATTCGCAGTTGGAAGATGGATGGATGTTTACATGTTGCATATGAATGAGGTAATTTTGCTCATTTAAAAACAGAATAAATAGATTGAAATATAATGTGTTTAAGGGAAACGCATCTGCACGGTAACTGTAACCGGATTTGAGCGCGTGTGCCGGTGTGACTCGAGAACTCTGTCTCTTCCTCCCGTTACCGTGACGTTTGTGGCGGGTCCCCAGTCCAGCTGTGACGCCGCGGCCCTGCAGCGGGGAGCAGATTGATGCCATTGTCTGGCCACACTGACCTTTTGTCGTAAGACCCTCAGCGGACATCGCAGACCCCCTCACATCAATTTGCCCGTATTGGACGTGGCGTCTCGGGGCTAACCCAATTTGCGGAGAAATGCACCTGTCCCTGCCTCCCCCTCCTCCGTCGGCCGAGCCCGGCGGAGCGGTGGATGACTTTTCCCGCAGCGGCCCTGACATGCCTCAGGCTGGCCTGGGCGTACTATCCCCCCCGGCGCCACCATGAGGGCCATTTAGCTGCGCGCTAATGCGATTAGCGGACGTTAAGCGGATGCGAGCTCCGGTCGCGGAAAGGAGAGGAGGAGGCAGAGGAGTTCAAGATGCGATTAAGATGGCTGTGCGCTCGCCACTGCCGCGCACATAATCGCCATGTTAAGTAAGGCGAAGCGTGCGAGCTCTCAGAGATGGAAAAATAGACGCGGTTATGCGAATTGGTTAATGATCTAGGCCTGTATTAACGCTAAGGAGATGTGAACAGGGATCCTTCTGGGCTGGCAGACGGGTCCACGGCTGAGAAAACTAATCACCAGACATTAGATACATCGTATACTTACACAAAGATGACGTATTTCGTTCATTCTCCCATTGCAAAGTCTTAGCATGCAAGAGGCTTTTGATGGGTTTTGGTCTATGTACAGCCCATATTTTCAGTGTTGTACTGTGAAAAGACTGAACAGTTTACCAGTTTATAATTACCAGCAGAACACTGGGAGGAAGATGTGATGACAACAGAAAGATTTACGTAAATATTTTATTTACTGCCTATTTTCGAAACAATAATAATAATTTTAATAATATTAATATTAAGTACATTAAAATACTAAATATTTAGACATAAATATTTTTTGCGTATTTGTAAATTACCACCTGTCAGTAATTGCTCCTGCTACGTCATGGTTGGCCGAATCACTCCTGCTACGTCATGGTTGGCCGAATCACTCCTGCTACGTCATGGTTGCCCACACTATATTGGCCACAATAACTTTTTTCCTGGATATGAAGCTTATGAAATGAATGGTACCAGTATAGTTTACGTCCTCCTGATCCCGTCCGTCGGATCTGGTCACAGACAGAAAGTCACCACCCTGACGGGTCCAGTGCCCCCTGATGACACGCCTCTGAGGACGGGGACCCGGGTCAGAGCCGCTGGCCGGTCAGGGTCAGCGTGCAGCTCCTCTGTGCCTGAGGCCCCCCGGCGTCGGCGATCCCGACCCCCGCTCCCCACGCCTTCGCCCCGCTTGTCCTCCTGATCTGCGGGGGGGGGGGGTGACCTGTTGGCAGGCGTCCGGACGACGTGACCCCGTGTTCCGAGCCGTCGGCGGGCACCCGGGCCCCCGGCTGACCCCGCCGTGTCCCCGATTATAGTGCCGTCAGAAAGCTTTTAGCTTCCGCCGCGAGGCCAAAAGATTGATGGTGCAAATCCGAGTTAGAGGAGGAGAGCAGGTGGCCAGGAGGGAAATGGCCCCTTTAATGGGCCGCGAGCGGCGTAATTTAATAATTATGAAAAGTGACTTTGGAGCACCGGCAGACCCCCGCGTCTGGCCCGCGGCAGATGTCTGCAAGCGCCGCTGCCGGTAACAGGTGTCGACTCAGCCCCGCCGCCCGCCGGTGTGCCGATGCGGCTCCGTCTCCGTCTGTAAACGTGCGTATGGCAGGACGCCCGTGTGTTTCGGTTTAGCGATTCTTCCTCATTATGCATTTAATATTTTTGGGGGATACTTCTAGCTTTCAGTACTTTGCGTGTGACCGCTGAGCCTCAGAGTGTAAGTAGGCCTATTTTTATATGTGTGAGTTTACGTCACCGTCTGGTGAAGGTGACACCAGTTCTACTCCTGTTTAGGAGCGTGTACCTTCCCCCCCCCCCACCCCAAGTGCATCTCCATCCATCTTCCAGCCACTTATCCAGTCCAAGGGCACGATGCACAGGAACACCCCAGACAGGATGCCAGTCCAGCACGGGGTCCATACAGTGGGGATTTTAAAGACAACAGTTAGTCTAAATATCTTTGGACTGCAAGAGGAAGCATGCAAACTCTACGCACACTGAGCAGGGCAGGATTCGAACCCGCAGCCCTGGCATGTGAAGCCACAGCGGTGGGCTGGTATTGCCATATATCCTTAATTTACTGCCACAAACTAGTGATGCACTGATAAGGAAATTTCTGGCCCATACCGACAGCTGGTTATTTAAACTGGCATCAGTACTGGATGTTTGGGAGGTTCTGCTTAAATAAGTTTAAAGGGACACCAAAATAAATTTTAAAATTACATTCCAAAAATAAGAAAAGTAAAAGTATTTATTTTCGGTAAGAGAACACCAACTCTGGCAAACAACAGTCCCAGAGCACTAAATTTTATAACTCTATACATCTTATATATTTATAATATAACAGAGAAGGTTTGATTACGTGTGATAAACTCCATAATTTTCTGAGTAAAATCTTTTGATTCTGCACCATCTGCACTGAATTTTCTTTTGCAGTCAAGCGCTTGTGTTACTGACAGACTCGCGTTATTCGGCAGCGCTGCAGCCTTCTGCACTGGAACGGATTTGTTTTTCAGAAACATACTCTTCACTGTCTCCGCTTAAGGTGACCAATCACATTTGTTTGGCTTGAAACGTTTTAGTAGAGACTCCCTGTGAAATTTTAGCCGAACGACGTTAGCAGAATTAATTTCTAGCAACGTTAAAATAATTCCAACCGGCAGACATTTTTCGGACTGCTTAGTACGTGGGTGTGCAAAGCGATATGGGTCACTATTTTAAAGGGAATTATCGGCGGTAAATATCGGCTAATTTTCATGTTCCGTATGAACCGGCTGATGGCCGATTTTTTGCTGTATCAGCCGATACAGTCTGTGCATCTCTAATCTCTAGTAATGCGATGCACACAACGTAGCTGTTTACCGGCACTGAAACCGTGCGTTTCGATGTGGCCCTTGATCTGCAGGGGGCCCCTGTTGGTCACAAACAGTCACAATGCTAAATGCTAAGTACTTCCTTATTTGGGAGATACTGGAGTAGGTACTCTACTCGCTTGCTAGTGTTTGAAACATCCGAGGGGTGGCCAAGGGGCCCTGAAGGGGTTTTCTGAGGGACGCCCCAGAAATAACAAACCTGGCCCTGTATGTAAATGCACCAGTGTCACACCCTAAGCACTGCAGGGTAGTTAGGGACGGTCTGGCTGACTAATCACTGATGATGCCATGTATAAATGTGCATGCAGACACTCTCCTCTGTTCACTTGCTAACCTGTGCCTTAACCCGCTGAGCCAAACCCTCCCCCCCCCCCATTTGTACCCAATGTCCCAGCCAGCATCTCCATTAGAATCTTTTCATCACATCTTCACTCGCGCTTTAAGCTGCTTATGTTCTTCACCTTTGTTATCCTCCTATCCAATGTTAGTGTCTGTCCTGGTTGCTTTTTCATACATACTGATGCTTCCTTACTGAATTGAGATCTCGGTAAGTTTCTCTGAACTGAAGAAAATGCAATAGTCCAGGCCATCAATTCAATTGGTTTTTATCAAAGTGGAGAACAATAAAGTCAAAGAGCTTCCCCTGGACGGCGGACGCAAGCCGCGGTTAAAACGGGCCTTATCCAATAACAGGAAGTAATAGACGATAACCGAATGGCAACACAATTCTCGCTCTGCGTCGTGTATTCGTCCATCCGTATCTGTCCGTCCCGCGCATTGAGCGTAAACTCATACGTGGTTTGAAGGGGAAGAATGGCTTCCTGGTACACATCACACACAACAAAGGGAGGGACAGCAGCTGATTGATCACTGAACAACAGCGGGGGGGGGGGGTGGATCCGATCCTTCTGCTTAGTGGGATGCGGATGGAGCTCATCGCTGATCACGTGACAGACTGCAGACACGGACGTCCACGGGCAGGAGGTACGGTGGGCCAGATACCATCTCTCAGGTCAGGAAATGAACAATTTGAACATTTATTTAACAGCATCACAATGATTTAATCATTTAAAAAATGACCAAAGATGGCGGCATGTGCAGACAGGGAGGCCTGACTCTCTCCACTGTGCAGACGGGGAGGCCCGACTCTCTCCACCGTGCAGACTGGGAGGCCCGACTCTCTCCACCTTGCAGACTGGGAGGCCCGACTCTCTCCACCGTGCAGACGGGGAGGCCTGACTCTCTCCACTAGCTTGCAGGTTTTTAATTCTTTATCGTGTGTTATGCCTCTTATACCTCGATAAATATAATGCACTTATTTTCTGTTTCCATTTCTGCTGTCATAATTTCACAATTGCTGCACAAGAAAAAGCGATTTCTGTACTGAAGTATAGTAGCGATGAAGGTCTCATCTTATTTAGCCGACACTTTCATCCAAAATGACATTGTTTTTTTTTTTCTTTCTGACAATATAGGGTCAACGGGTTCCCGGAGCCTTTGGGGTTAAAGGCCTTGCTCAAGGGCCCAATGGTGACATCACTCCGCCAACCCTGGAATTCGAACCAGCAACCTTCTGATGACAAGCACAGCGTCCTAACCCACCCAGTCACCCCTCCTCATGACCTCACTTTGTTGGTGTTTGACTCTCTGCACAGCTTCTGCATCCTGCGACATTTCCAGTATCAAACACTAACTGATACCGACTGCACTTTATCTTCAGTTCATTGCATCATATTTCACCCTTTTAGTACTTTCTGCCTGATCAATCATTCACAGCCTTGACGTACATGAAAATCTCTAAACTCTGATGCTCTGTTATCTCACTTGTCCTAATAATGCAAAAATGTTATTTATATAATGTCCATTACATTCCTCTGATGATTTTTAGAACTGCTTATCATTCCTTGTTTTCTTGTCCAACACACCGCTAGGAAGTGAGAGTCCTCAATGTGAAGCCTGTTCCGATGGGGGCGTCGGGGTGGTTGGGCTGCTGTCACGTCACTGTTCTGTTTGCCCCCCTCCAGGGGCAAACCGCCGCGTCGGCCTGATGATTAAAACCAAACACACTCTGCTCCCCCACCGGAAGTGCTCTCCTCGTCTGTGACTGGCCCGTTTTCCACTTAAAGATCTGATCGCTCTGTTTTTCGGTGAAAGACGATCGCCTCTCAGTCGGGGGATGTATTCGCAAGTCGGCATCAATACCGGGATCGATAAAGACAATAAGAGAGAAATGGTAGCTAATGCACGCCGAGAATGAAGGAGGCATCGATTTGAAGGGTGATTTGATTAGGGCCTGGGTTGGTTCGGCGTTTCGTGGGTAGGGAGGCCTCCGCTGGCGTCTGTGCGCAGATTTGTGGGGGGAAAGCAATGCGGCGGGGACCCTGGGGGGGCCACGGGCCGGCAGCAGGTGCAGGGCAACAGGGGTTAGTACAATAGGGGGGCATTGGGCCGCGGATCGGCAGCAGACTGCAGATGGGATAATTCAATCAGCGGCGTGATTCAATTAGCCGGGTCTCTGGGGCCACCATTGAGCACCGGGGCCCCTCCCAGACACTCCGCCGGGCCCCGGCGGGGCCCTCCCAGACACTCCGCCGGGCCCCGGCGGGGCCCCGCAGGACGAATGCAGATGAAATCTGAAATATGAAAATCCCGAATAATTTATGGGACCTGTCAGGAGTGCTGGCTGTCTGGCTGGGTAGGGAGCAGGGTGGTGGTTTCCATGGAGACGGCGGGGAGATCAGTGAGCGGTATGTAAACGGTAAGAATCAGTCCAGCACGGTAAGAACAGGTCATCTCACTTGATATAGCGCCTTTCCATGCACACACGTGGCTTTACAGACCTCCTCCTGCTCCACAGCATCCACCCTCTGTCCTGTACGCACACCTCCACAAAATACCCATTACACCCCCCCCCACCCCCGGCTGGAGATGGACAGCCGGGCGTTGCTCTGTGGCAAACCCACACCTTGAGCAGAAGGAGCCCCGGAATAATCCGGAAGGGACTGTTAGACAAATTGCCGCTCATTACGAAGCAGCTCGCGCCTCCCCGCTGCACGTCACAACAAATCTTTTTTCATTTGCTCAGATTTCCATGCTATTTTTATTATTTATCCCAGCATCCATTATCAAATGTAGAAATCAAATTAGCAGGCGGTTATTTAATGTGCAGATGGATGTTTCTGGCTCTGTAATATGTTATGACTGGGGGCTTCTGGCCCCCCCCCCCCCCCCCC
>JAODJU010000014.1:4093179-4124739 GCA_026776725.1 Gnathonemus echidnorhynchus
CTGGTGCTTTAAGGCAGGTTTTAATATGCAGGACATTCATATACCATGAAAGCACATCCCCCATACTAGTTAATTTGGTTGAATAATTTTGGTTGAATAATAACGCATTTAAATATTAGCATATGACTTATGCTCATATTTAAATCTTATTTTACTTAGTCTGTGCAAGAAATATATAGTTAATATTTTTAAATTTCTGTTGGGTAGCTCAGCGAGTAGAGCATTGTGTGGCTAACAGAAAGAGCCTGGGTTCAAATCCCTGGGAGTCACCTTGGACAAAAGCATCAGGCGAATAAATGTCCTGTGATAATCGAGCAGATAACTAGGTTGAATTCCTATGAAATGCATAACCAGATGCTGGCAGTGTGAGAGACACCCCCTGCATGATTGACACCCCCTGCATGATTGACACCCCCTGCATGATTGCTGGTGTTAATGTTTGTTCACATTCATTTTTGCCTATTTCCACACCCCTGCTCCCTAAGGCCGGAGAGCCAGACGTCCCTGGACGGCTCCCATGTCCCAGAAGCTGTGTGTTCGAGTCCCCTGCCCCCCCCCCCCATCTCAAGGCCGTACCTCGGGGTGTGAGCCGGCGGCCCTGGGGTCCGATCGGACCGGCCCATTCACGCCGCCCTCCCCAGTGGAGGCTCCTGGGGGCCTTTATCCAGGGGGGGCTTGGCCTTGCCCCAGGCATCATCAATCATGTCTCTGCAGCCGCTTTGCCTGTGTGACACCCTGCAAGGGGATCAGAAGGGGGGCGGGGGGACACAGATATATATACTCATGCAGATCTGTACTGACACCAATACACAAACTCTGAGTAAGTCGGATTCACCCCCCCCAACCCATTCCGGACACCTTATAGTCAGTGCTTGAAGTGGGAAAAAATAAGTGCAGGAACTCTAATTTTTCAGTAAGTACCGGAACGCAGAAAAAAGTCGCGGAACCCAAAAGACGAAAATACAGAAGTTCCGGAACTACGTTCCGCTGCGTTCCGGCCCACTTCAAGCACTGCTTATAGTGAAAAACACATAAGCCAAAAATATACTAGTATTACATACTAAAGAACACGTACTAATTAAATGAAAGGGTGAAGTGTGTATTTGCTCATATGTCTATATCGCCTTTTTGCTTCAGCACTTCTTGATATTTTTTCCTTGTAAATCTGAATTTATTCCGGTTGGTTTTATGTAAGTATACAGCTGAAGTAGCACAGCCGTCTCCTGTGAGATCCCTCTTCTATGATTTGCTCACCCTAACATACATTAATTCAAGGAAATGTTATAAACAAAGATATTGCACGCTGCTTACACGTCTAAAAGTGTGAGTTACAATTTACACACACTATTTTAATCTTTCACATTATCTACACCACAACAGAGAATCAAATGACAAAGTGTAATAAAATCAAAACAAAAACATACTCACACAGTCATTGTAGTCATGTAAAAAAAAAAAAATCACTATATGAGGTTGCTAAAAATATTGCGGAGTGTATGTAAACGTTATGTAGCGTGATAGATAGCGGGTGTTTTACGAGGGCAGTGACTGCCTCGGATAATCCTGAGTGTTCTTTCATCCCACTCTGCCCCGTTCTGAGTCTCCCCCTAACTTTTTTAATAACGATTTTTTTTTTCCGAGCCGGGAGCGGCTGCCCGGTTCCTGGCGGGATCGCGTGATCCGATTAAGGTTCTATTTCACGGCAGATGGTGCAGCGCAATAAAGGCGGATGCATGAAAATCGGCCCCCGTCCGTCAATTAGAGCCTTATGAGCGACCGAAGGCCAGGCCTCGCTGCAGGAAACGTCACATACCTGCTCTGCACGCATCCTAAAATGAAACCACCAGCTACCGGGCCTCTCTCAGCTCTCTCAGGAGGCCTGTTTACCGGCGCAATAAAAACTCCCATATAGAGGCACACACACGTGATACTGAATATATGGCATGTGGATCATCCTATTAACATACATTCATTCATTTTTTTCTGCAGAATATATTGTATCATTCTTTCAGCATTCAGGGTGTTATATTGGGTTATTTTCGAGTTATTAACTGTAACATTAAACTGACTTTTGGATGCTTCATTGTGTATTGGCTCACATTGTTATTGACAACACGGCTTTCAAAACCCCTGATTAGCTCTTTGTAGTTATAAGATGCTGTTTTTGAGATTTACTGTATGGGCTGCGACCTGCGACCTCCTCCGGTCCCCTTGTGCACGAGGACCTGATCTGTCCGCATGCGTCCGCAACACGTTTCCCCGTCAATTTCTTGGGAACCAATTGTGTCCGATAAGGATCCTTTATCATCGGCGACAATCTGAAATAAAGGGAATCGGACGAACTGTAAAGGCTCATTTAAAGCTCGGCCTAAGGAAAGAGAAAAGAAAAGATGGATGTGAAGGAAGAGAGGAACAAAATGAGATCAGATGTCAGGAAAAGTTGGGTTTGTATACAGAAAGTGCTGTTTCATTAGGCGTCATGCATGAATTTAAATCTAATTTGGGCTATCGGCTTTCCTCGAGTGTCCTGAATGGCTTAAGCGGCCGAGACCGGCCCTCTTTCTATCCTGTGTTATCATTTTCATAATGCTTCTTTATGCAGTCCAGGTCACAGCCTATGGGGCCCACTGAGGGGGGCTCTGGAGGACAAGGGCCTGCATCTGAGAACAGCAAGCCCCCTGCGGGTGTGAGTGACGTGCCGTGCCCCGGATGGGGCACTACCGGCCCTCACAGACCCCCAACCACGGCCGCCGGTGTATCCGGGGCACGCGCACACACACATACATACACTCGGCCAATGGGGTGGAGGTGCCGACTGGGAAGTGGCCAATGGGAGTGAGCGAGGGGAAACCGTACACACGGACTGCGCAGACGGCCTCTTTGCAACCGATGGTGTCGGGACAGCATGGAAGCCATCGACAGAGGGTTAAAATGTGGGCAGTTTTATGGAAACAAGCCAAAGATCGTCAAAAGAAGCTCATTTTACGGCTCGGGTTGTTAATGGCATGTTATTCAGTGTCTAATGCTGGGGGGGGTTCTTTCATGAGGATGAAATGATTTCCAGAAGGCGGTCAGTCCTTGACCTCAGATAAACATTTCATATGATGGCTGTAGTGGCTTTTTAAATGGATGGAGAGGCACTGACTGCAGAAGACCTAGAAACTCATTTACATATGGACAGCCTCAGGATACAGAAAAGCAGCAATTAAATTCGGAAAACCCCAAACTCCTGCATCGAGGCAGACCGTAATCTGACTGCGGACGCTTTATGAATCACATGAATCGGCCCATAAATCTTATTTTAAAAATCTCTGAGGGGCTATGGGAGTGTCTGCCCTGTCCCATCATGTGGCGACGGCCCAATCCCATGTGCTGTAGGATAACAGTGATTAGCCGTATTAGCCTGTTAGCCCTGGCAAAGGCCCAATCCCGTGTGCTGTAGGATAACAGGGCTTTGATTAGCAATATTAGCCTGTTAGCCCTAGATAGCATCATGACTGCCATAATGCTGTAATGCTGCCCAGATCATGTGACTGCAGTGCTGTATGATGGAGGTCATTTCACTCTCTCTGCTGTGAATTAAGCTTGTAACACAACATCACAGGTATTCAACCAAAAGCGATGATCTTAATGGGGCTTTTTCTTCCAACTACCAGCACTGATTAATAAGCTTATTGTGGCATTAAGGCTCTGGGGCACGTATAGGGTAGAATGTGTGGCTGCTTGTATGACATCATGGAAACACAAACAGGTGCCATGCCCTTTTCTCCAATTCCGGTGAAGGATTGAATAACTAAAGGGTTTAATCTTTAATAAAGTTCAATTATAAAAGAAGCTCAAAATATGTTTTCCAACCATTTTCCAATCTCTTATCCTGGTCAGGATCGGGGGGTGACCTATGTGAGGCAGAATGGGGTTCTAGGCTGTGGTACACCCTGGATGGGGTTCTAGGCTGTGGTACACCCTGGATGGGGTGCCTGTCCATTGCAGGGCACTTACACATTTATTTCAGGCAATTTATAGCTCAGAATAAGTTCAACAGGAAACCAGGAGAACATGCAATCATGACTTAACACAAGCATAACACATTGAAAGCCATTTCAAATATTTTGCATTGCAAATGTTTCTGATTAAGAAATTAAATGATTACAATTTACATTACATGTATGCGACAACTCAAACGTATCAAATTGAACATTTAAAGGCCTTCTGATGTCCAGTTCCAGAGGCAGCAAAGTACTCTGCCCACAACAACTCCGCAGAAAAATCTGAAACATTCAACGTCAGAGATATGCGACGGAGGAAACCATGCAGGCGAATTCTTAATCACAACACTGTCTGCGACACACGCTGCAGTATATCATGCATAGATCACTTTAAACTCGGAACGCAGATCACAAACAAGTATTCCTGTCCTTGTTTCTGTCTGAGGGGTGGCCATTTATCATCTGACATGACAGATTCGTATTTTCTATCTGCGTTTCCTGTTTTCAAACTCGAATTCAGCATTTTTATGGAAAACTGCAGTCATTTTGATTGATGAAATCTAAAGATATCCAGCTGTGGGGCTCCGACGGTGTGCTTCAATGTTGTCATTGTTACTAAAAAATAGTGGAGACCGTCAAGAAAATGCATGAAAAGTTTGCGATTTCGGTTTCAAAATGGAAAAGGAAAGTTCTAAAGCCCTTTATCTGAGCTAATACAACGCTGGGAAAATGAACCACCTCCGCATGCCGCAAAAGAAAGTCGGGTTCTTTCACACCTCAGTTACTCCTTTTGATTTCAATCAAATCGTGGGATTCACGGTTATTTGCGATTATTTGTCTTCACACTTGTGGTTTTTCCATGCGATTAATTTGTATTAGGAATCGCGTAATACATAAACAGGAATCGTGATTTTCGTTTTTAAAAATATCAGTGATTATATAACATTTTGTTATTTCCTTTGCAAAGGGTTGCAAGGTAGGCTATATCATCAGCAGGCTTGTTATAATGTTTATTGCCGTCTAATCTTGTTTACCTCAGCGCTGGACGCAATAATGTCACCTGCTTCGCTTTTGCTAATTGGCGCCCTTTATTATATTTAATAACTGGGGTCTAGACAAGCAGCCACTACGGGAAGTGGCTGTCTTTGCTAGATATTTTCTGTCAGGGCACCCAAAGGGGTTTTTCGATAAATCTTCCTTTATTTTAACTACATTTGCCCTCCCAATCCCCCGGGCAAAGGGAGGCTGTGTTAAGATTGGGTTTGTGTGCCAATGCTTAGGACCAGCTGCTACTAAAGACAGACAAGCCCTTGTCAATTAGTCGCTGACGAGCAGAATCGCCTGTAGCCGGAGGCGCTGAGGCGGCCGGCAGTTGTACAGTCTGTGCAATTAGTATCAATTTCTGTCGGGACCTCCGAGCAGCACACAGGCTGGGGTCGAAACGGGGAAGCGGCAGAACATCGCGATGTGAATTTCTGAATAAGCAACGTGTATGGGAGGCTGGTCTCAGTGACACTAAACAGATGGCAACGGGGAGAGTTTGACAGACTTAGATTTGGGTTTGTTTACCATCTTTCACTTAATACCGCGTATTCACCCAGCTATGGGCATGCAGGACTCCGCCCCGAATCGCATACCCCACACAGACACGCTCCCGCGGCTCCTTGCGGTTGACTGTCACCTCGGGCAAGCTGGTGGCATCTCGTGTCCTTTCTGCTCTGGCCTTTGGCCTTACGGGTGGGTGTGGGTGGCTGCGGACCAGGGGCGTCCACCCGACTTAACTCCGCGATGCCCCCAGGTCAACGGGGGCCAAGACTCCAGCAGGACAAGCAAAAGTTTCCCCCCGGCAGCGACCACCGAGCCGAAACAAAACGCACAAAGAGCGCCGGGAATCATTAGAGAGGGAGTTTGTTTAACTAATTAGCGATCCGGGTAGTGAGAATGGGAGCCACGGGACGCGGGCTTTTCTGAAGAAGATGCGGGCTTGAAGGAGAGGAGCGCTGCGTACTGAGGTTCAAGAAGAGCGCAAACAGCGGCTGCCGGCCGCGGTCAGCCGCAGGAAAGAAATGACGCCAAAGCAGGGGAGAAAGGAACCAGTGTTAAATATGGGAAAGTTTAGGCAACGGGTCACCGGGTCAGAAAAAGTCAACAAGAGAGCAGTCTAAACGACAGGAGGAATTTGATATCAAAAATACATAAATCATCAAGCAAAATAATGGGAACAAAAGGGACGAGTGTTGGCGTCGACGTCGATTTGTTAGGGTGGACAAAACGCATCGCTCCAAGTTGTCATTAAACGCAAAAGAGTTAAATAGCAGAATAAAGGCTATACATGAAACGTAAGGTTCTAATACGAACAACAAAGACCGCGAATTAAATGGGGAAAGGAGGGGATAAAACAGACAGTGCGGCCGCCGTGGTCAGATAGACTTCAAATTGCAGACATCGACATGAATCGATATTATTATCGTACTTCGTTGGTGATGATCATATATTTTGTTCAGAGTAAATGCAGTTTTGTCGTATTGGTAGCTCACAAAATCGCGCTGATAGTATTTGTGCATGTTAAGGGATGACATACTGAGAACGTAAACACTTGGAGGCTTTAGAGATAATTCAGTAGTCCTGCATTAATATTGATCTGCATTACAAGTTAGACCAGACCCCATAGACTAGAGAAAATAGGGTAGCCTTATGTCAATCAAATTAAGTTTCATATTGGGATCCCTGAACGGCTTTCTTTTCCGTACACAGGGCATATCTTAATGACGCATACAGTTAATTTTTCGAGCAAAAGTAAAGGACACTGATTTTACACCTATAAAGGTTAAATTGGGCGCGTGTTACTCGCTCCTTGATTTTGACCATCAATCTCGCCAGACGTAATGAAACCGAATGCTTCCGCTCCAGATTATCCTGCGTTATCTTCATTCCGCGTGCACTTAAGCATTTTGGAGAACTCCGTTTGACCTCTGTCAGTTTCTCAGCGGCTTGCTAATCGCCTAACCCGTCCTAACCCTTGTTAGTTCTCGATTTGTTTCCAGCAGCCCCAAATTCCATAATTCTTCATAGAAACGCATTATTAGGGAAATCCTTCCCTTTTGACAATTTAATAGTGCAAACTAATCATCTGCGTGACATTGGTCATTCATCTCCGCATATGAAGACAAAGGCTCCGCTTCTCCACAAGGACCGCCCGATTGCCGGTCTATTTTAGGAGCCCGACCAGCCCACAATAAAAGCATTGTCTCTCTATAATAGTTATGTTTATGAAACCAACCATACCAGTGTATGAAGTTGATTTTCTGCCGAAGCAGAAAATGAGGTAATCCATAAAATAATAAGATGCTCTTTCCTGCAGATAAGAACACAAACCGGCTCCTCAGAAAACCAAGTGCCGCCAAAAAGGAACATTCTCGCAGATGATACTTCGAATTATTTCATGAGTCAGGATTAAACATTTGGCGCCTAAAATGAGCCCAAAATGAAGCCGCCCGTGCGTCACCTCCAGGCGGCGATCCGGAAGGGCCGTTCGGTGGCCATATAATTTTTAATATATATTCAATAAATGTTCGGTTTGTTACTCTGCATGACAGAAAATAATATCGGCAGATTATTGTATCATCCATTACTTGTACTTAATCTGCAGGCTGCGTCCTCTTGAGTTTGATTAATTAATTTCCTGATTGTGTTTGATCAAGCAATAAGATCGGCTGTTATCTCGACATTTAAATTTTCTTGGGCCAACCAAAGGAATCTTCACGTGCAAGCAGGATTATTAAGCTGTTATTCAGCCTATGTTTGTTTGTTTAAACAAAACTGTGTAGATTGTTTAAATGCCCAATGATTAAACAATAAGTCAGAAAATGATTAATAATTTATAACTAATAAAGAAACCGTTAGACACAAGCAAACAAACACCGCCATCGTGTACTGAATAGGCCTAAGTGATATGAAAGATGGATTGAGGACTAAAACAGGAAACTTAATATCAACAAGAGATTAAAGCGTTTAAGCAATAAACGCAATAAACGAATGCAGGCCAGTGTCTGTTTTTCTTGAACCCCCCTGTTCAACAGTTGGGTCTTTTAGAGGGGACATACATTTCGAACATGAAATAAGAGGCCGGAGATGGCTGTGCACGGACTTCTTCAAAACGTTGGACACCGTGCACCACATACTAAAATTCTGTCACCAACACGCCTGACCCACACGGAGATCACACTGACGCCAAAAAAGTCTTTAACACTAACATCAATTTCCTTCTTCGCACAATAACGCAAAATCCTGACGAATCTATTAAATGCTGTTTACGGGCCGATGTCAGAAGAAAGACCCACACATTTCAATTATTACACAAACACGTATGTAATTCCTCAAAGCTCGTTTATTTTTCCAAATTTTGTTCCGTTAATTGCGTTCATTTAGGAGATGCGGCCGCTGCTTGTGACGACGGAGGAACACAAATAAAGAGAAATTTTGCTCGCATATCTGGCCTCCGTTATTAATTAATTATGCCGCTATTCCGACAATAATATACTGGCACCCAAAATGTCCTAATTAAGGATGACTTTCAATTAAAAATACTTTTTCACAAACTGATGGACCCTTGGCCGTCACTTTTTGCATGATTGATCCTACATTAATTAATAAAATTAAAAATAAATCTGAAACACATTACGTTAAAAAAAATTATTATTATTAATAATGATAATAATAATATTATTATTATTAATAATAATAATAATAATAATTACAAGGGTTTTCTTCTTATTAAATAATGTTCTTTTTTCAATCCTTTAAAAAGGTTATCAGTAAAACATTAATACAAATTCGTTCTTATATATTTATAAATTATATACATACAATTTATAAATTATGTATTTAACTATACGATAATTATACCGAAGATTGTTGTCCCGTTATTTGTACCCAGCTTTTTCATAAATAACCACAGTGTCTGTCTTCCAGTTGCCGCTCACATTCGGCCGTTTAATCGCCCTTTCTTTATCTCACTTGTCACACTTCTGTTTTTTTATTCCGATACAAAAAGAATACAACCCTAGTTTTCAGACTGCATTCAAACGGAATTCGATCCTTAATCAGTCTTTGACGTGATTTGTCAGTTTTACTTCGGTATTTTTGCGCGCATTCTTGGCTAAGGGGTTTTAAGGTAGAAAATGTAGAGATAATACAGCAAGAAGCAATCGTTTGCCTGGCAGTTTAATAACCATTTTTTGCGATTAGAAAATACTTACGTTGGGCGATAATATTAATTAAGAATTATTATCAACCGTAAAACTATAATAGCGAAAATATGTAGCGTATATAAAAATATCGTATATAATTTAACAATCGGACAGTGCAAAATACAACACAATAATGGCCGAGATTGATTTTAACAATAACTAATAATAATAAAACCATTGGAAACATTGTATTGAAATAGCTAAAATGTAACCAGTTTCTGATTGAAGGCCTAATGAAACATTATGAAATATGATGAATAAATTCAAGTGATCGAATATTTTACATATAGGTACCTCCATTCACCCATCTACCCATCCATCCATCCATCCATCCACCCATCTACCCATCCATCCATTTTCCATACCAACTTGTCTTATGCAGGATTCCGGAAGCTACGGCCGCAAGACAGGTATAACCCAAGATGGGACGGATTCCCGTCTAAGTGATACATACGTATATTACGTATGTATACATATATACCGTGTGTGTGTATATATATATATATATATATATATATATATATAACATATGAAATACACCTTCCGACCGAGATCCTTGTCAAATAGTGAGTGTATAGAAAATGTAACTATATTTTCACGCATGAAACATTTTGGAAAACAACCTTTTTATTCTCTGACCGCAGCCTGACAGCGTGTTGTAATAGAAAAAAAAATAAGAGCCCTTTGCCATATGACAAAATTCCAAGCCCCCAAAAAACATTTATCTCATGTACTCCGTTTAAACCTATCTGGATAAGTATATCAACTTAATTCGACAATGCGCATTCATATTTTAACGAAAAATAGCCCACGTTACAGAAGTTGAGCAACAGCTCAGAAAGCCGACGCTGTGGTTCATTCGGGAGGTACTGAGAACGAGCGCGTCTGTCCCTGAAGCCCAAAGCCAATAACAGCGGACCCTAACTGTCTCTAAGGTGATTCCCGCAAAAAAAAACCCCAAAGCGCTTCGTTTGGACTGTACCGGTTTGGGGAAAAGAAATACACTATCGAATGCCCATTTTTTGCACAGCCGAATGTAAATCAGAATAAGAAACAACAGACATTCGATTGAAATTATTATAACAATAAATACTTACAGCAAGATGAACATATGGAGTGTTATATTACATCCACGCGCTAGGGGTGGGATAGCTCGACTATTTCTCAGAGATTCACATTTAACAAGTGGAAACTTAGTTTCCTTCTGCACCATTTTATACATGATGAGCCGTCAGTAATGGGATTATTAAACAAAGCCATCCCCGGCGCTGCCGTTAACCTTTTTTAATGCCTAATTGGGTTTTGCAAAGGAATAATTGGATTTTACATTACTTGGCTATATAGCCTACATTTTCAGTTGATACTAAAACGATTTCAAACAGCGTCACTACACCCCTTTTTGTCAATCACGGCCACAAGTAAGCTTATATGTTAACATTAAATGTAAGCCTATGGTACATTCTTCTAAAATGTGTTATGATCTAATATTTTATATAAACTAATTTCTTGTGCCACTTACGGCCTGGATTAATGGCGCGACAACACAAAACGCGCCCCCTGGCGATAGCAATATCAAAGCAAGAGCGGAAAAAGCTGGATATTTCCCCCCTCGTCCATTGGTTCGTCTCAGCATGAAGATTGGTGGAGGCTGGGCGGTGAGGACACGCCCCCTTCTGCAAGTTTAGCGATTTGAACAGGTTTTTTTTAATATGCAACCAATAACAGTATTATTATTATTATTATTATTATTATTATTATTATTATTAATAATAATAATAATAATAATAATAATAATAATAATAATAATAATAATAATAAATAATGATGATGATGATGATTAAATTAGGTCAGTGTGGCAAATACAAAAATAATAGAGCTTTTATCACACGCGATGTTGGTGGATTTTGGCGCACTCTTCTGGCGCATTCAAGTTAATGCATCTTACAGGTCTACGTGGACATAATGATGGAGTATTTTTTACGAAGCATCGCCTTTCATTCCTCTTCAGAAGAGATTAAAACCTCAGCGTAAGAAGTATATTCTGAAACCACTGAGGCTATGAAGAATTGGGCCTTTAAATTTGGTATTTAAAAAAGTTCCAATAACTGTGCCTCTCGAACAGCAGACATACAAAAGTGTTTTAACACGCTTCGGAAACCTGGTATTGCCAAACTTAGGTAAATTATCTTTGATTTCAGTGATTTGGTTAACTGTGAATTTTGTTGCACTTTATATTCATCATGGTGCACTGTTGGGGGACAGAAATTATTTTCCCGAGACACACCCTTATGTATGCACGCAAAGAGTGAAAATATTTAGATATTCACACATATTCGTACAGACATTCGAATTAAATACATATAACGGTCCTTCTGGAAAGGAAAAAGAAACAAAGCGCTTCCTGAATAAATACAAGTCGTAAATCATAAATAGAATAAACCTGAGTTACAAACAGCGACTAAACCCCAGCCAATGAAAATCGACGTTGCTGACACACAGTGCTCTTTCTCAGTCCAATCAGGTTAAATTTTGTTGCCTGCCATCTCTCCATGGAAACGAGTTTCTGCTGCTGTTGCTAACGTTGTACCAAATGGGGGTTGTTATGCCTTCTGACTGTTTTTAATAACAGTCTAATGCGTTTGTCCGTGACGTGTACGTTTGAGACATGCGATGCGCCGAGTGATTCATATTTTTGTAATATGTATTGTATCGTTTCATATAGATTTCAGTCAGTGGGTCGCTGGCTACTTTAATCCGTTGACTTAATCCACTCATTTGGTTCAACAAACGTGATGATGCGCCCTTGTGCAGAATCCATATGAAGTAGGTTTTAAGCATTTAACTAACTGGATCAACCCCTTAGTTATAGACATTTTCAGCGAAGCGTCGGTTTTTCCCAAAGAGAATGGAGCTGAATCTGAACCGCGTTGACTATCTGCAGGTAAGACGATCCAGAAGGTAGATTAGAGTTATTAGTCTCTTATACTAACCGCGGTCTTATACCGCTAGTATACCATTTAACAATCCAAATAACAATAATCTAGTATTAAAATACATTTTCGAAAAGTAAAGATAAAGTCGGCAATTTCCACAAGATAGGCCTATTAATAACTTAACTATAAGTAGAGTAGATATCTAGGTAAGGTAACGGTTCCATCTTACAGTAAAACGCCGAACTTCATTGCTTGTACGCTCATAATGCCTTTATTGTTTATGATAAGATGCGGCATGTTAATTTCTGCCTATGCTTCTCTCAAACCTGCTACCTGTCACGTCTTAGCGGACATTTCTGGTCACTGTGAGATTGTCACTCACTGCAGTGAAAGGATCGGCATGAGGTCATTGCGTTTACACTTTAGGCTGATGGTTGGGGTTTCCCCTCTTTAACAACAGGTTGGAGTCACTTCCCAGAAAACAATGAAACTCCTTCCTACAGCGGGACGAAAGGCGACTCAGAAGGTAGCTCTGAGCCTTACGGACTAATGTGACATTCTCCTATAACTCTGCAGCTATGTGAGAATGTAACACCAATAAGAACGTTAATGCATTTAAAAACAGTGGAACTCTTATTTTGACTTTGTAATGTAATCCCTCAAATATTGGCTGCATTATGTCTATCTTGAATTTCCTCTGTATATTTATGCATAATTAAGAATAACGGGAGTCTGTATTCTCTCTCTGTTTCTGCAGCTTTGGCCGCTAAATTTTGGCCGCTCGTTGTTCTCATATCACCTAATTTGCATGTCATCTTAAAGGGAACAAATTTGATGTAACTTTCTGATAAAACTAGATAAAAGACACAGATGCGTCAAATCATATTTGTGATTTTAAAACTGATGCATGACGCATTTGATTAGACGTTACCGTCTAGTGCTGATCACGAGCTACAGGTGTTTTGTCATTTTGCTTCTGCAGGTGGCTGTTGCGGATCACGATGGCGTCATAACTTGTTTTGGCATGAAGAAGGGAGAAGCTATTGTAAGTTTTCTCTCTGTGCTGTATGTGATCTGTGAAAAGGGGAGTTCCTCTTGAGGTTCTGTATTTATCTGTTGTGTGTGTGTTGGGGTGTAAATTCTCCAGCCAGTTTTCAAGACTCTCCCGGGACAGAGGGTCTCACGGCTGGAGCTTGGGGGGGCACTTGGGACTCCCCAGGAGAAGATTTTTGTTGCAGCCGGCTCTGAGGTCAGAGGTTACACCAAAAAAGGCAAACAGTTCCTCTCCTTCGAGGCCAACCTTGCCGAGAGCATCAATGCCATGTAGGGAACGTCTCTTATTCATGCTGATCATGCCAATCAGAACTACTTATGCATGGATTTAATAAAACAACCAGGCCAGAGTGGAGTCCAATGACCCAAACATTAACCTGGGCATATTCTGAACAGGCATGTTGCTGGGGCAGACCTGTTCGTCTGTGCAAGTTATATCTATAACCATTACTGCGACTGCAAGGACCAAGATTACTACCTTTCCGGGGACAAAATCAATGACATTGTGTGTCTGCCAGCTGAGAGCCTGGGCCGCATCGTTCCGGTTCTTGCCTGCCAGGACCGGGTCCTCAGGATTCTGCAGGTCAGCTTTGTTCACCAGAACTCTGTGTATTCATCATACGGTTGGATACACATTATGACAGTAATGATATTAGGCCATTGTTAGGTCTTGTGGGTGATCAGAGTAAATGATTCGCTTTTACCTCTGAGTTCCTGGAAACATGCATCAATTCTGAGCGAGTCTGTTTATGATTTATAGTGTAGAGTTTGGAGCAATTGTCATCCCTTCTGGCCTATTTTCAATGTATATATTTATGTGTTTTTGTAGGGATCTGAACTTTGTTATGAAATTAAAGTACCTGGGCCACCCTCTGTTTTGGAATTAAAAAACAGGGATGGAGGTATGTTTGAATTACAGTTCATTAGAAATCAGTTATTTTCCTTACTAATGCACAGTTGGTTATGTCCAAAGCTGTTTTATTTAATTTGCTGTTATCATGGATGTGTACAAGTGCAAGTGGTGGGTGATGAAATCAATAGTTAATTTTTGTATTTCCAACTTAAGCGAGCGATTTTTTTGCGTCTTACTGTGCTGACATCAGCATCATGCGTTCAGACTGAACACTGAGGTGTACTTCCTTTAGGAACTGAAGGGGAAATTCTCTATGGGACGACAGATGGAAAACTGGGGCTCGTTAAAATTATGGCATCCTCCCCCGTTCACAGATGGGAAGTTCCTAATGACAAGAAGAAAGGAGGTATGAGTGTGTGAAATGCGAGTGGGTGTGGCTGATTGGGGAGGGACCAACTCGGGGGACAAACTCTTCTACTCACGTGTTATCAGTTGATTTCAGTCTATCAGTGTTTCCCAACCCGGTCCTCGGGGACCCTCAGACAGCTCCTGATAGGAAACAAAAACGTGGACTGTCTGACAGGGAGCAAAAACGTGGACTGTCTGACAGGGAGCAAAAACGTGGACTGTCTGACAGGGAGCAAAAACGTGGACTGTCTGCCCCCCCCCCCCAGTGGCCCAGGTCTTGTGATTTTATTATTTTCTCGTTTAAGTTAAAGAGCAAATCTGTTATTTTCTATTTCCAAAGTTCCAATGCTCCATGGCTCTGATCCCCTTCAAGAAAGACCAGGTTTTTTTCTGTGGAGAACCTACGAATTTACTTACTTTTTTATGACCAGTTTCCAAAATTATTTTGTGAACATTTTGCAAACTACAGAGGTTCCAGCGTATGACCCTGTGCTAAATAAGTACTTGGAGTATGTGTGTATGTATGGATGGGTCGATGGATGGATGGATTTGGCTTTCATTTTGAAACCACATCCTGTTTCATTTCCTCTCTCTGTACCTGTAAGGGGTTCTTTGCCTTGATTCGTTCGACATTCTCGGTGACGGCGTGAGAGAGATCCTCGTCGGCAGGGATGATGGAACAGTGGAGGTGTATGGGCTGGACGCCTCTGGGGAACCCACACTGCGTTTTGAGCATGTGAGTTCTCCAGCCTGAGTAATTTTATGATCATTGGCTATTATACTGACGATGAATCTACCTGAAGAGTCAGTGCACTATGATTCGATTACTCTTTATAAATGTATACATACTTTTCCTACTTTCTAAGGTTCTATCAGAGAGTGTCACGTCCATCCAAGGGGGTTCCGTGGGGAAAGAATCGTTTGACGAGGTCATAACATCCACTTACACAGGTAAGCCTGCCCTGCTAGGGCCTCACCAAGGGGAGCTGATGCGGGCAACTGTCGATGCGTTTTTCCTGGTGCAGGCTGGGTGACGGGGCTGACCTCCGAACCCCAGCGGGATGAGGCTGGTCCAGGGGAGGAGATAAGAATGAGTCAGGAAACGCAGGGCAAGATTGCAGTGCTCAGGTACTGTGAGGAGTGTAACTTCGGGTAAATGGAAATACTTTAATTCTGTAATCAGGTTATGAATTCATAGCTCAGTCGTGTGGAACATGTGGAAAAATAAACAAAGTGTGTCCCATGCTGGGTTATTCCCTGTCTTACCCCCCTAACGTCTGGGAGAGGTTCCAGACCCCCGCAACCCTGCAAGTGGGTATGGAAAATGAATGAGGTACATCCTTGACCCGCAGTAACACCTCCGATCCTCTAGGGCGGAGCTGGAGCAGCTACAGCTGAAGGTTCTCCAGGAGAGAGAGAAGTACCAGCAGAGCTCACAGTGCAGCACGGCCGTGTCTGCCGTACCCGTCTTCAGCATCAATGACAAATTCACACTGTGCCAGGAGGATGCCAGTTACAGCCTCACCCTCGAGGTGCAGACAGCCATCGACAACCTGCTGCTGCAGGTGAGGACCTGTAGGGGGCGCCCACCAGACAGTTTCACGATTTTTTTACTTTTTAGGCCTGGTTCTCCAGTTTCAGGGTCTCACCTAAAGCTCACTTCCCAGCTGCCTTTGGGAGTGAAGATCCTATGCACATTATATAGAATCTCCATCCATCTAAACCTCTCTGATCTTCTGTATCACATTCATTTCTGACTGTGGTGTGCTATAATGTTTCAAACTCATCTTGTATCATCCCAGTTGATTTTAATGTGTAACACACCCCGAGTGTTGGATATCCTGGTTATGTAGGTTATGTGAATTACAATTCGGTTCACAGAGGGTCCTTGTTTTGCTCCATCCCAGCTCCCTGCCAGACAGTCCACATTTTTGCTCCCTCCCAGACAGTCCACATTTGGGAGGTGGGTAGGAGCAAAAACATGGACTGCTGCGGGTCCCCGAGGACCAGACTGGGAAACAGTGATGTAGATACAGCAGTGAGGTATTTCTTTTCATTCTCCTTTTCCAGAGTGACGTCCCGATAGATTTATTGGATGTAGACAAAAATTCAGCTGTTGTGAGTTTCAGCGAATGCGATTCAGAGGTGAGACGCTGTCCTCCGTTACTGTTCAATGAAAGATCCTTGACCCACGAAAATCCTCTTCCGCTTCTAATGAAAACAGACCATTTCAAGCTGCTTGATTGTGCCTGTTTTCTTTTTTTCAAGCAACCAAACGGAAATTTTCTTCTTGCTACCTACAGATGCCAAGCAAACACCACTAGGCTTCAGCTTAAGGTGTGTCGCCTGTTTGAACCGCGTCATGGACGTTTTACACACTTCATGGTCTTCCCTAATGGGAGCATTTCCACCTTCTGACATCTACTCTGCATGATGTGTCGTGTCATTATTTTTTAATTATTATTATTATATTATTACCATTTTCTGAACTATTTTAGATATTCCCAGATTATACGTTTTGCAACACAGAAAGACATTAAAACAGTTTAAGTTCCCTTTAGGTTCGCTCCATCGAAGGTCAGTATGGCACTCTGCAGGCCTATGTCACTCCACGCCTGCAGCCCAAGACCTGTCAGGTACGCCAGTACCAGATTAAACCTCTGTCCCTCCACCAGAGAACGCACTCCATAGACCAGACCAGGTGAGTGTCATTGTCTCGCGGTAAGGGATCCCCCTGGGGGTGGAAGGGCCGCCCGTATCGCCTCACGCACATCCGTGCGCTCGAGGTCCAGGCAGTCCCTGATACGAGTGCTCTCTCTCTCTCCCATTCGTCGCCTTCCTCTCAGGCCGATGAATACCTTGAGCCTGATTGGCCAGTTCAGCTTTGCAGAGATTCATTCGTGGGTTGTTTTCTGCCTGCCGGAGGTGCCGGAGAAGACCCCGGCCGGGGAAAGCACCACCTTCTACTTTCAGAACACTTTCCTTGGTACACAGCTTGAAACCACATACAGGTAAAACATTACTTTGGGAGAGATTCATATGAAGTCTGATTTATATATAAACAAAAACAGAGTGTGATTGTGCGCTTGAATGTGGGTGTGTATGTGCCCTGCGATGGACTGGCATCCCATGTCCCCTGATGCCCAGTGTTGTAACCTGTACCTGGGATTTAGCTCCAGGTCCTCCAGTCCCTGACCAGGGTATGTGGTTAGAAGATGGCTGAATGGTCTTTTTATTCTTTTCCTTCTCATTTTCTAGCAAAGGTGAAGGTCACTTTAAATCCGACAACATCTCTACAATATCAATCCTGAAGGATGTTCTAACCAAGGAGGCAACCAAAAGGAAAATAAACCTCAGCATCTCCTACAGTGAGTTTTCATCCACAGATAAACCGCAGGCTGACTTAAAAAACGTTGAGTAAATCGGGGGTCTCCAACTCCGGTCCTGGAGAGCTACTCTCCAGTAGGTTTTCTATCCTACTTGGCTTCCGATGAGCCACAACTGGCCCTGGTATTTACCTGAGAACAGGTGTGGCTCATCAAAAGCTGGGTATGATAGAAAACCTACTGGACGGTAGCTCTCCAGGACCGGAGTTGGAGACCCCTGGAGTAAATGCTGCTTATCATTCTTGTTTTATCTCGTATATAGATATCAATGAAGATTCTGTGAATCACACACTCAAGATGATTCATCCCAAGCTTGAATACCAGCTACTTTTGGCCAAAAAGGTTCAGCTTATTGATGCATTAAAAGTGAGTCATAAAGGAATTAATGTAGCCAGTGATGTTGTCTAATAACACTTATTATGACAGTTGCACATAATTTACACAAACTTGTCAGGAGTCGCCTTGCTTGGATCCTATTGATCATGTTTACTGGGTGCAGGAACTGCAAATTCATGAGGGGAATGCAGAATTCCTCATTCCCGAATATCGAAACATTCTAGAAGAATCAGCTCAGCTTCTGGAGGAGTACCAGAGACAGCCAGCCCATCTGGAAAGGCTGTATGGTATGGCTCCTGAAATATCATCTGTGTATAGGCATGTTACATATAACCACATAAATAAATAGATTATTAAATTTTCTGTTCAGTATATTTACAAATCACATTGAGAATTTGTATAACATCAGAGAAAACATTAGCATGTCTCATAGCAAGTTTCCACTTTATTTTTTGTTTCAGGTATGATAACAGATCTCTTCATTGACAAATTCAAATTCAAGGGACAGAATGTGAAGACCAAAGTTTCACAGCTGCTTGAAATTCTGGATAATTATGATCTGAATTCTTTAATGGATTTTTTTAATGAAGTATAAGTTCCCCTTTAAAGCAAAGCAAACAGCTGATAACATGCCTATGCTCCGTGTGGCCAGGGGCATTGCTAGCTGATTTCAGACTTAAGTGTAACCATGCTATTGAAGAGTCTTTGTTCAAAGCGTTGTTTTTCTAAACATAATTGGATATTTTACATGTTTGTAGGTCAGTCGAAAACAATAGGGCACAAACTCCATGCATTCCAACCTACTAACATTCTAATAAAAGTACTTGTTGTGAAATTGTATAATAGTTTTGGAGGATACAAAGTTTACATTTTATTTTAGGTTTATATATACATATATTTTGCTGTATATTTAAATAAATTCCTGAAGCAGTTATGTTTTGTTTCTTTTTTAAGATCAAGCACATTTTGCATCACTAAACGATTTCAAGCAATTGAATTATATTTTAAATATAACTACCAATTAATACATTTTACTGTACTCTAATAAATTATTCCTGTTTAAATTACCACTACAGTATTACTATTATAAGTAGTTAGGATTTACGCTTTCGGTAAAATACAGTAAGATGAGTATCGTCTTATATATTGACTTACTGTGTACCGTAACCTCATGCACAGATATTTAAGAATTTTATGGGAGGCTGAAAGTTCGTATTTCAGAACTCCTAAGACTGTTGCTGTTTTAAAATTTCCTGCTATTTTGGAAACCACTGAACTCATTACCAAACCTTTTTTAAATCCCGCCCGAAGCGGCACAAAGGCCATACATTTAATTTTCAACGGTTTACGGTGCGTGTCGCCCCCAAATCAATTTTGGACCTTTCGGCCGCCGTACTTCAGTGATGTCAAAGAACGCTCCAGCCCTGATTGGATGGTTTTAATAGTCGCGGGCTACTTGAACTAGGAAAGTTGCAACTTTCAAGTGAGTAGAAAGGCTGTGAGGTTTTGACTTGGATTTCGGGCTGGAGGGACCCAACATGAAGGATGTAAATCAGTTTTAGTTAGATATGTATTTAACGGCGCATTCTTTATTTTATCCATTATCTGCCGCATTTGGGTCTGCGTGCATCGCGGAGTATTAATGGTGTATTTGCTCCTTGTCTGCAGTAACAGCCCATACCCAGGTCCTCAGTAATCCGTTTCGTTTTTAATCGATCGGCGGCGTGTTTTGTTTTTCTTTTTTACTTTCTGATCACGTTAAATAGTCTAGTATCCCCCCGTCCACGAAAACCTAAGTTCCATCGAGAAAGCGAGAACAAATGGCGACTTTAAGTCCTGGAGGAGCGGACGCTGTGACTGAGCGACGGAACCAAGAGAATATGCCGCCCGGATTGCGGCTTGCTGGAAAGGAGAACCGCGAGGATGCGTGCGCCAGACCGACCACCCGGACAGTGCTAGGGGCGCTGACGCAGAACAACCAACGGCGCCGGCCGCCATCGCAGCGCGCAGCCAAGGTGGGTCCGGGCCGCCCTGGTCATGCAACCGCCGCTCGCATGGCACTCCTTGGTAAATGGGCGCAGCTCTGTTTCGGCCAGTTTAACTTGCATTAGATGTTAACTAGTCTTGAACCCATGCATTGGAACGCAGTATTGGCGGTACGGCTTGGGCATACCAGTATGCGAGAAGCCCGATTTTCCTGGACTTCATTTTGTATATCTATAATGATGGCAGACATGGCTTGTTGCTGCATGCGAAATACAACAATTTCGTTGGCGACTTTTTAAATATCACATTACTTGTGTTGTCCGCCATTTTAAGTAACTCCATCCAGTGGAGGGTCGCGGAGGATAGGGTGGGTAATCTATTTATTAATAATCAGACCAAATTCAATTTCGCTTTTCGTTGTATTTCGCTTACAGACCTGATTACTCCTGTCTGCTTCATATTAGGATTACATTTTCATGTAAAACAGCATAACGATTTGTTCCCAGTGTAGTGGCCGTTGTTCAAGTTGCAACTGACGGCAGCTGTGAAATTGTAGGTCGCAGCCTCCAAAGTGTCCAAAAACGAAGATGATTGTAAAGGTGCTGTGGGGAGCAAACAGCCCCCGTTCCAGATCCACGTGGATGAACCAGAGGTCCCAAAGAAGCAGGAGCCAGTTAGAACAAAGGCACCAGAGAATGCCCTTCTGCCCCTGCACCCAGCAGTTACTGGCCTCCGACAGCCCCTTGCGGCTATTGACATACCCATGGAAGACAGTTTCGGTGAGTTGGTGTGTGTTGGCAAATTTTTGGTATGGGTTTTGTATAACTGGTCAATGGTCTCGGTGTTCGTTCATACTCATGACTTGAGTTTGAGCTTGGTGCTGCTGATTCCCTCCCCCAGACTCCCCGATGGATATGTCAATAGTCGACGCTGAGGAGAAGCTGGTAAATGTGAGCCAAGCAACAGCTTATTCTTCTGAGATCCACACGTACTTAAGAGAGATGGAGGTGAGGAATGTGGATCGGCAGTTTGTCAAACTACGGGATTTACCCTCGGTTGAGTCTGAAATGGTGCATCTTCCTTCCCGTAGCTGAAGATGAGACCGAAAGCTGGCTACATGAAAAAGCAGCCCGATATCACCAGCAGCATGAGGGCCATTCTTGTGGACTGGCTCGTCGAGGTTGGGGAGGAGTATAAGCTTCAGAACGAGACCCTCTACCTGGCCGTCAACTACATCGACCGCTTCCTGTCCTCCATGTCCGTGCTGAGAGGGAAGCTGCAGCTGGTCGGCACGGCCGCCATGCTCCTGGCTTCGTGAGTGTGGTGGCCTCACGTCGTTCCTCTAACCTTCAGCCGTGCTTTTCTTTAATAAATTTATGGTTTGTCTCCTTCCCCCTTGAAGGAAGTTTGAAGAGATCTACCCCCCAATGGTGTCAGAGTTCGTCTATATCACTGATGACACGTACACGAAGAACCAGGTCTTGAGGATGGAGCACCTCGTCCTCAAAGTCCTGTCTTTTGAACTTGCTGCCCCCACAATCAACCAGTTTCTCACCCAGTACTTCCTGTGTGAGCCAGTCTGCAAAAACGTTGAGAGCTTGTCAATGGTGAGTGAGTTCACATCCGTGATGGGATCATTGTAGGTGGAAAGGTGTCTGATTCCTTTTTTCCTCCCCCCCTCCTCGCAGTTCCTGGGTGAGCTGAGCTTAATCGACTCGGACCCTTTCCTGAAATACCTTCCGTCACAAATGGCGGCATCAGCGTTCACTCTGGCGCGCTACACGATTTCTGGAGGTTCTTGGGTATGTTCCTCTGCATAGCCTAGTTGGGTTTTAAGGTGGACCTGTGCATCTTTACTTATTACTGATAGTGCATTTAGCAGTCTAGGGTGGGAAGATGTGTTTTTGTATGAATTGGATGGGATGGGGTTATGAAGGCGGTGAGTCCATTGTAAGGGGAAGTGATGCTTGAAATCAACCCCCCTCTTGGGCTGTACCATAAGAGGTTTGAAGAGGTAACAGGCTAACATGTAGAACGTGTGGTGTCTGGTAGCTCTGCATTCATGGGGGTGGAACACAGCCTCTGCTGAACATGCAGAGCTTCACCCTTGACTTCTCCACCAAATGTCCTCAGTATCACTAAGATTTGTGGCCTTTGTCCTGATCCTTGTGATGGGTTGGTGCCCCATCTTGGGTTGTTCCCTGCCTTGCGCCCATAGACTCCAGTCTCCTGCGACCCTGAATGGGACAAGCGGTTTCAGAAGATGGATGTCCTTCATGTTCTTGTCCATCTGTAGCATGCAGTCTTCTGAAAGGCACCCATCCACAGCTGTGGAGTCTGACTGTGGAATGTTTTTGCTTTGACTGCTTCGTCACACTATTTCAGACGGAACCTCTGGAGCAGGTGACTGGCTACACCCTGGAGGCTCTCACCCCTTGCATTATGGATCTACACCAGACCTACCTCAATTCCCCCCGGCACGCACAGCAGTCCGTCAGGGAGAAGTACAAGACTTCAAAGTAAGCTCTGGGCTTTAATGGTCCTTTCAGGAGCTGAGGAAACTGTGTTTAGAGGCAGGGAGACCACATTGGGTTTTAAAGCCCCATCACTAGTTGTCTTTGATCCTTACACACATCACAAAGGAGGTTGCTGTAGCAAGTTTATTTGGTCTGATTTTTGTGTTGAGCAGTGGTCTGTCTAGTGGTTTGTACGAATCCTCAGATGCATTTTAACCTGTGAATTCTTGTCTTTCAGGTACCACAAAGTCTCCCTCATTGAGCCGCCGGAGAAGCTGATCCTGAATTGATTTTTATTTTATTTTGCCCCGTTTGTAGGTTTTGTACAGTTTTATAATCCACTGGGGGCTCCTTTGACCCTTGTAATGTTACTTTTAATCAAAGTTTTTAATGTGCAATCTTGTAGCTTTGTTACATTTGATACAGCCTGAAATTTTTGAATTTTAATCACGTTTTTAAAAATCGGGAGTCTGCTTGTTGCTGAAGTGTCGTCACATTGCTGTGAAATCTGCTTTGACCATTTCATCAATAAAGGTGCTGTATCAGCCTGCTCCCCTCTCTTGTATGTGTGAACTTTCTTCAGTGAGAATAACAGCAGTCAGTGAACTTGAATCTGTAATGGTGCTGTAATTGTAACAATTGTTACTTTGTAAGTTGTCAGTTTCAAGGGGTAACTTTAGTAATGCCATGCTCACTGTGGGAAGGCTTGTCTTCCTGCCATTTTTGGGATTCCTTTCCATGGGCAGGGATCTCCCCTGATCTCCAATAGACACATGGTAGCCCCTCAGACTCAGCCGTGAACTTGAATCTCTAATGTTGCTGTTTGTGCCGTAAGCTTTGGATTCTAGCGGTCACGCTGAAGATAGCCAGCAGCTATTCTGGATGTAAGGCTGGCTGCATTTTTTATCTTGTGACTTCTAGGTTAAGTTCCTCGTTCACAACAGCCGTATTTCCTTGACTTAATGATTTTCTAGTTAATTTCTAGGAACAATCGGCGTCCAGGGAAGGGCCTTTGCGATGCTGCCTGGCAATTCACAGGTCACTCCGTTACTTGAGCTAATGTCCGACTGCAAAAAAATTATTTATGATGGCTGTTATGTAATGGCTTGTGTTTAAAATATGAAAATAAAGCTGTTCATTATAGGGATGTTTTAGTGTCCCCGGCCGTTCCCTCGTGTGTCGTGGAACAGCTTTCGTGCTGTTTTACAGGAGATCTAAGTGAACGTTCGGAGGATGGGTTTAATCCATTAATCACAAGTATCAGCTTCATTCAACTTTCATATTCAGATTTGCTCCCAGGCAGAAACGGATGATTCAATTAAGCCGTGGGCCCAGCAAAGGCGGTTTCTCCCGATATTTGTATGATTTGCCAAAGGGGAACTCTGACGAGACTTTTGTTCGAGTGCTAAACGAATTCCCTGATGGAGTGTATATTTGCCTGTCTGCGTTAAGCATTTGAGATTACAGAAACCTGCTGCAGAGCTGATTATGTCCCGTTTCGTTTGTGCGTCCTTTGATTGGCCGCTGCGCTTTATTTGATACGGCCCTCTAAATCTGAGCCCGGCAGCCAATGGGAGTGGGAGGGGGCGTGTGCGTACGCGCTGTGATGAATTTGAAAGCGGTCTAAGCATCTACAGGCTCACAGGCGGAGAAAGCACTGGCCCCACAAGGACTCCAAGCCAGAAGAGCAGCCTCATCCCCCACATTAAGGACGGTGGCTGGATGGTAAATTTGCTACCATAAAAGGAGATTCAATCATTTTCGCATAAAAGCTGAATCCACTGGCACCAAGCTCTGCATCCTGGGTGTATGATTACAGGAAGGAATGATGTGGTACCAGGGTACTAAGGACTGCTGAACTGCCCCAGTACCCCCCCCCCAACATGCCCGCTCCCAGGATGTCCCTGGTACCATCCACCTCGTGGCCCGTGGCGGTGGACTGGGCCTGGAACCTGGGCGTCTACGTGGTGATGTTCTCCGCGATGCTGCTCCTCATGGTTCTGCTGCTGTGGCTCCTCATCAAGCAGCTGAGAGACTCGGTGGGGAACGCAGCCCTCAAGCCTGGCCCCTTGGTCCGGAGGCCCCCGGGACAGCGTGCTGTGTGTGTGCTGTGAGGACTGGCCAGCAGGGGGCCCCAGCACATCGCAAGAAAGGTCAGGGGGCTTTTTGAATACACACCATTACTGTCGGAATGTCCTGGTAATGATTTTCCTTCTCTGTCTCGCACACAGATGTTCTGCCTGATTATTGTATCTTAAGTATCTGACTGCAATTTAAAAAGTTCTCCGTCTGTGAACAAGGTATGATGCATTTTGTTGTTTATGTTTATTTAAAAATTCAGTGGTTTGCATTGTCAAGAAGAAAAGAATTTTTGGTTTATAATCTAACCTATCAAATCCGCCTCTGTTGTACCCATCCAGGTAATTACTTGATTAAAACGTCGAGCCGTGTAGGATTGCCAGAGGCTTTCAATCAGCTTACAGCACAGCAAAAAATCTGCGCTGCAACAGCCATAATTAATGAACCATTAATATTTATGTGTAATATTCCTTGGATTTCGTCGGTAGTCAGCAGCACAAACCATGAAACCTGGTCACAAATGTCCTGTATATCTGAACAAAATGATGTGATGACACTTTCCTAATGTTTTCATTGTTTTTCATCAGTCGCTTACTGAGCTTTAGGACTGAAATGTATTTACAGATTGCTTACTGACTGTCTTTTGAAGGGTTTTTAAGTTGTGAAATCCTTTCTAAACTGAACGTTTTAGCCCTGATGATGGACAGAGGATGTTTTGCTTATTTGCTGTTGTGCTCAAGTGCAAGACTTTACATTTATAAATCACAAAAGTTAAATATGTTAAAAATAAAATGCATAGAAAATAAAGCGGCACATAGCGTCTTAGTGAAGAGACGAGACTCGTCGCTGTATCATTTATCCGCATTAAAACGTATAAAGTGACTTCTAGTTGCATTACATGATATAAATCACTTATGAGCTTGTCAAGACTTCATCGCTTGATTTATTAATTCAAGGGGAAAATATGGGCTTTGATTTTACATGCAAAACACCTGTTTGAGCCTCGTCCATCGTAGGTCAACCAGCTTCTGTAGGAAGTACATTGACGCTTCCTTCAAAAGCACAAAGACCTTCTTGTGCGGAAAAGAACGAGGACAGGAAAGGCCTATGAAGGTCACTTCAGGCCTCCTCTCTGCTCTGCCTGGATCCTTAGGTCAGGCCTCCTCTCTGCTCTTCCTGGATCCTTAGGGACGGTGAAATCACACCATACAAACAGAGCTATGTGTTGTAGTTTGAGCCAGGGGGTGGGTTTGTTGTTTTCTGGGGCTCCACTAAAAATGTTGCCCCACCCCCCAGATGTTTCAAAAGCTAAATAAACAGCAAGAGAGAAGTCAGTGACTGCAGTGAAGTGCACCTGGTGTTTGCTTACTGCAGTGCTTGCTGGAGAACACTGGGTATGTCTGCTGAGTGTGATATGATGTGTCAGGCTGGAAAGGCATTAGCTGAGAGATACTGCAGAGCATTTTAAGTCTGGTGTTTGTTATGAAGAATACCAACCAAATCAGCACTGCACTCTCTATCTAGATAAATTCATTGTCAAAATCAGCACTGCACTCTCTCTCTCTAGATAAATTTATTGTCCAAATTAGCACTGCACTCTCTCTCTAGATAAATTCATTGTCCAAATCAGCACTGCACTCTTTATCTAGATAAATTCATTGTCAAAATCAGCACTGCACTCTCTCTCTAGATAAATTCATTGTCCAAATCAGTACTGCACTTTCCTCTTCAAATCAATTCAACAACTACTTCAGCACTTCCTCTTCAAATCAGTGTGACATCTAAATCAGCACTGCAATTTCTCTTCATAATCCCATCCAGTCCAACAGAAGACTGTCCCATAACTGTTCGGTGTCCCCCAGTCTTCCCATATTCAGGTATGATTCCTGGTCTCAGCAGAATCATGGGACATTGCTGACAGCCACGTCACCCTCCTGAAGATGTTGACACATGCTGCGTGTCAAAGTGCACCAACAAACAGAAAACATCAGAGACTGTGTGATGTCTAAATACACATTAGATTCAACTTCTTGGTCATCAATACTAAACACTGCAGGCAGACTCCAAATGAATTTATGAACCCTGTTCCTCACCAGAAGCGAACTCATTGATCTAGTTTGACAGTGTTTTTATATTCCTTGTAGAAATGTGTTCATTTAGCTATTTATTATGTTGAAATAATAAGCTAGGATGAGTCATGAGGACTCAGCCATGGTGAAATATAATTAATCAGAAAGAGGACAAGATCTCAGTACATCAGTCACTATAAAGCTTATGTCCTGTGCTTTTCATGCATAGTGTTTTGCATGTTTTCTCAATATAAAGGAAAATGCGAGATGCAAACTTCACCTGAACTCTGCCGCCATTCTCAGACCCAAGAAGACGGTGTTCTGTGCACGGAGATGCAATGAAAATTCCCTAAAGAATGAAAGGGAATTTATCCAACCCACAAGGGAGTCACATGCTGAAGCCTCCTAAACAAGACCATGCTACCCGAGGCAGGACAGCTAAATAAGGGCATGTTTGTGGATTCATTTTGCTTCCAAACCACATTATTCCCAAAAAACAATTTGTTTGACAGCACAATAAAAATATTCATGACACCAACTGCTCATTTGTAAAACAGGGTTCAGAAATGTCTGACTGTCAGATAATGCATGTCTTTCATGTGTGATTATTTTGAGGCTGTGATTTTGTGTCAGACTCCAGTCCTGGGGGGCCGGAGCCCTGCACTTTGCTGGAATTCCCCCAGGACTGGAGTCTGACACCCCTGGTGTAAACAGATGATGTCAGCATGGGCGTAAATTATGGCAGGTGGGGTTTTGTACCCCCCCCCAAATAATCAAAACCAGCCAATATAACCCCATGAAATGGGTGGAGACCTCGACCTGGCTAATGCTCATCCCAAAGTCACGCCCTTGGCTGTCAGCACCGTTCTGCAGTATTTTCATTTAGTAAAACAAACTGCACATACGTAGGGCTGAGAAATGACAGACCTCTCCTGCTATCTGTCCCCTCGGTGCAGTAAGGAGATTTCACTTTGGGAGATCTGGAAACCAAACCCACTTTTATTAGTAGATAAACGTAAGAGATTTACCAAAAAGCAGTGTAGCCTCCTTAGCAGAATACTGGTGAAAATATAAAAAGTCAGATGTTTTTATTTAGATATTTTAACCAGATTGTAACTAAATGTATCTGAATTAGTAACACTGTAACCCTGATAGTATGAAAATGACTAAGTTTGACTGCGGGTATTGTTGAAAACTGCTGAGTGCAGAATATGTATAAAATGTAAAGCTTTGCCTTTGTAATTGGCTACATGGCCATTTTAATTGTAATTATTCAATTCAGTGGATTCAATTAAGCAGCTGGAATTGCCGAGCCCGACACAATAGCGGGCCAGTTCTGCTGTGTGCCAAATGTGATATATCAGATATCACGTTGTACCTCGCTACTGCGGGTTACTTCCTGATACTCTGTCCCCAGGAGAAGCGAATAAAATCAGCTCATTCAACATTTTGGATTTTAAAAATAAAATGAAAAAAAAAGTTAAAAATTATCCTCACATTTCATTTTGGGAATTAATAACAGGCCTAAATTCACTCCCGGGCTTAAGCGTAATTACTGCAACGGAAAAATGTTTCAAAATAGTGTTGCGAAATCGACATTTTCTAGCCATTTTAACGATTCAGATTTAGTGTCTACAAACATATATCTTGATAATGCTCGCGTTATACACGCTTTCCACCCATCTGTCTATGCTCTATGTCCAAAAAGTCTCAAATAGTTACAATCCTACCATGATAGTTATATAAAGACAACACGACGTATCCCCATATTTACCAATAATTATTCCTGCTGCATTTTTAAAATCTGGATTTGCATTAATGAGACGTAAAATATGAAATTGGCGGAAGATACTGGGGCGCCGGAAGGGCATAGATACCCTGGGGGCACCTGACTGGGGGGCAACTGGGTACAAGGTCATTCGTCAGGGGTCCCTGGATGGATGGATGGATGGAAAAGGGAAGCCAGCTGAAGAACTCTATTTCCCAGGCTTCGCGGTGCGCACATGGTCCTTGGTGACAGCGAGGCGAGGCGTGGCGTAGCGCCTGGGTAAAGCCGCCCGATGCGGCGAGGCGGCGCTGCATTCCGGGTGTAGCGGCTTCAGTGGGACTGCGGCGCTGCCTCTTTGCCAAGGTCTTTGCCGTCGCTTTAACCGAGATCCACGCTATTTAAAACGGACACTTTAAGTATTGTCAGCATAAAACTTACCTGTGATTAATACCTCTGATATTTGCGGGATGGCCTATTTATCCGCGCAGGGAAAGTTAAAGAAAGTGTTCCTTAAATGCTTTTTTGTACTGTTATTTACTTAAAGTTTATTTACTTACGTGACTTATATCTAATACTGTTGTTTTCCTCATTTTTCAGTCTGTTACATTTTTTTCCGCTGGGGATCCCAAAGTAATTGCAATGGTAAGTTTAAATAACTTTATAAAAAGTTTCTAAATCTTAAAAAGTTATCTTCTGGCTGAGGGTGCGGCTGATAATCGACTGGTCCGGCGAGTTCCGCACGTAACTGAACATTTGTAGGAAAAAAAAGGAAACTGGTTTTTCACGCGCAAAACATTTAAGGCACGCATTTTAAATTTCTGCCTTTTAGTGTGTGCATGTTGAAGACACGGTTTATTGTTTTAAATGGCCGGGAATTGGCAGTATGAATGTGCCTCGGTCTTTGTGTGTATGTGGGCGTGTGCACATGATCCAGTGTTTCACGTTACCTCTGGGTGAGAGGCTGTGACAGTTGAATTTGGGTTGTACTTCGGATGTTGGGAACTGGTGAGTCACGTGCGTGGGCGCCCAGCCCTGGTCCAGATGCTTCCACGTAGTCGTTAAGTAAGGCGGTCTGCTGAGAGACACCGGAAAGTTTGTTCCGTGCCCGAGAGCTTGGGTGTGGTCCCGGTCTTGGAGTGTTAACAAACGGACCATAACTGCATTGTTTAATTACACATATATTTTTTACTTTGCGAAGAAATGCTGTTAGATAAGAGTTCCTTTGCAGATTGTAACATTTATAAGAAACAATGAGTTTTGGTAAAACTATGCTCTGGACCTTTTCTATGATTTATTCTATAATTGAGAGGATCATAGTCACCCCAAAGGCAAGATTGGAAAATGGGATTTAAAACCGCAAATGGAAAGTATTAAACACAGACTAGAGTAACCTACCCACAACACATCCACATTATTGTGTTTTTCAGCCAAACCAGTGACTCATTAGGCATTTCTACTATTTCCACATACTCAGGGCTACATTGCTGATTGTCAGGATTCATCTGCAGGCTTTGCATTCTGGCGTTTAATGAGACTAAAGGAGCCACCAAATCCCTTGATTAGCTTCCAGTGCAATCAGATGCCTAATGCCAATTAACAACCTAGTGTTTATTGTGATTGCATGTCGGCTTGTTAACTAATTTAACACCAGTTAAGCAGCAATGGATGCCATCGGTGCTCATCCACTGTCAGACACACAGATTATGTATGAGCACCATGGCCAGTGCCTGGAGTGCAGTGCATTCTGGGATATGTTATGGTATTTGTGTTCTACCTTTTGAAACTAGTCATCTTAAGAAATACCTTAACGTGGAGTATAGGGAGTCTTAACTGCATGACTCTGAATGTGGCCTTTGAGAGAGAGAGAGAGAGAGAGAGAGAGAGAGAGATTGTGTAAAGATATTGTATCCAGTGATTTATGTTTAATACCTTCTTATCCCCATTGAAATAGTTCTCATATTAAATATTTAGCTTCTCTTATAAAGTGTTTATAAACATCTGCTCCACTGTATTTTTCTTCCTGGTTGTCACGTCCTCCACAGTGCCCTCTGACACGCTCTCATCCTCGCTGGCATCTGTGTTCAGGTTCAAACTGTTGGCGACGGCCTTCCATAACTGTCCACGGACTTCTCCATCTGGCATTTTCTCACGTTATCTGCCGGAAATTCCCCCGGCCGGTACCTGGTGTCTCGCCGGATTGTTGAAGTGCTTGACAGAGTAACTCAAAGACAGACGCTCCCATACAGAACTGCCTGTCAGCCAGCCGATTCGGCTGCGTTGCGTTGACGTGGCTCAGCGCCCTCTGACAATGGAGCGATAGCTCAGTGTCACTTCGCTCTAGTTACCAAATTAACTGAATTATCATTCTACATTCCAAGCTCACAACGAAGATTAAAACTTAGCTTGGTAACTTAATTTAAAATCTAATTTCTACTGTGTATTGCGTTACATACAGTTCAGCAAATAATATATTTTTAAATTAAAATATTGCTACTTTGTTCAATATGATAATTTATGCATGAATGTTTTGCAGGAGGAATATATAATTTATATGTGATTGGTGACTGTGGGCTCACGCTGCCGGGTTTGGTGTTTGAATCCTGCCATGCTGTATGTGCATATTCTCCATCTTTTTCCTGGATTTCTTCTGGAACTCTAGTTTTCTGCCGCAGTCCACATGCAGTTAGCTGAATTGGCATCCCTGAGTTAACATTAGTTTGTATGTACCCTGTGAAGATCTGGAATTGACCTTGTGCTTTATGCTGCCTGAGATGAGCCCCGCCTCTCCCATGTGACCCTGTCCAGGAGATGTGATTGGATGGATGGGTCTTCCCTTTCATTTCATGCATCTCTGTGGTGGTCTCTTTTAAATGGTGTTTTATGACCCCAATGATGTGGTAGTGAGGTGTTATGACAGCACAGCTTGTATTTAATCTGA
>JAODJU010000014.1:4155160-4172237 GCA_026776725.1 Gnathonemus echidnorhynchus
CAGAGCTCTCCAAAAACACTGAAGGTGATTCCAGCATCATGGGGCACTGCAAAAACACCAAAGGCGATTCTAGCATCATGGGGCACTGCAAAAACACCAAAGGCGATTCTAGCATCTCAGAGCACTGCAAAAACACCGAAGGTGATTCTAGCATCTCAGAGCACTGCAAAAACACCTAAGGCGATTCTAGCATCTCAGAGCACTGCAAAAACACCAAAGGCGATTCTAGCATCTCAGAGCTCTCCAAAAACACTGAAGGTGATTCCAGCATCATGGGGCACTGCAAAAACACCAAAGGCGATTCTAGCATCTCAGAGAACTGCAAAAACACTCATTCAGACTCACCTCAGCAAGGTATTCTGGATAATTTATCTTGTCAACTCCCGTCTTGTTAAAACTCAATAGGTTCTCTTTCCCGCTGGGCTCCAGCAGTATGATGCTGTTCAGATCCACACTGACGCCGTCAAACTGTTTTGTGATGTCCTGCGAATGCTGGAAAACAAACGATCAGATTCATTTAACATTCTGAGTAAAGTGTGTGTAGCCCGTAACCTCAGTGACTGTCGCTTGTCTGTCACACAGAGATGATTAAAGTCATTAAAGCGTTAACAATGGAGAACGTTTCCTTAATAAAAATCTGAAGAGAAAAACCACAAATGTTAAATTAATTAGAGATATACCGGCTGTTTTAAGATCACGCTGTAAGGGACGTTTGTGTTTACAGCGTTCTCAGGTGCCCCTTCAGGGGCTTAGCTTCCCGGATAGCCGCACGGAAATCCTCAGTCCTGGAAACAACGCGGCAACTGTGCCGGACCTCCCTGATTTTCCGGAGTCTGGTCATGTGACTGTGTTAGGGGATTGCCCCACAAGCTGAACAGGCCAGTGTAGAAGGGTGAGCATATTAACCTCCTCTATGCTGCAGAGGACACTAGGACCAAGTACTTTTGAGCCATTTAGCTGAAAAGCTCATTTTGGCTCTAATGGTGCCCTTGTCCTTTCTGAAGAGTGAATCCCCCTGTGATCATGGAAGTACCTGTGTGAACATACTGCTCCCAAGGACCTTCTATACGAGGATGCTATGATCCGTACACCTCAGGGGTGGGCAGTCTTACCCACAAAGGGCCAGTGTGTATGTGGGTTTCTGGGTAACCTGTAGGTCAGCTGTTCAAACCCAGGTGTGAGGACTCTTCAGCCAATCAGTCCTCTGATTAGTAAACTAATTAGGGAGTTTCAGTGAAAACCCACATACACAGTGGCCCTTTGTGGATAAGATTGCCCACCGCCAGTACACCTTACGGTACTGAAACGTGCCTAGACAGAGGACCATTGTGGGCAGGTACAGTCAGCAGTGGTGCTTTACCAGCACTCACCATTTGTAGTGATGGTTTGTTTCCAATAGGGGAGGGGAGCAAACCTTGAGGGCCCCCTGCTGGCTACAACCAATTACTACACTGGAGGGGCTACAAATAACAAGACTGCCTCTGGTTCCAGCCACACTCCACATCCACGTGATAGACCTGTGTGTGTGCGAGTGGCGCGATTCTCCACAAAAACCCACAAATACCGTCCCATAAAGGTGCCCTCTCTCTCCGCGAGCCCCGTCTCTGTCGACCAAGTGCCGCATGGCGAATCACGCCAGCCCAGGACCCAGCACTCACCCCGCTGATGTCGAGGTAGGCCGAGAGGTTGAAGACACTGTCCAGCTGCAGCGCTGAATAGATGCCCCTGTTTTCCTTGCATTTGCTGAGGTAACGACACGGTAGCGTCCGGTTAAAATCATTTACTAGTAAGAATAAAGATACTGAAAAGCATTAACATGCAAATCTATAAAGGCAGGAGAAGTGAATGAAGACTCTTCTGAGATGTGACTGCTGCTGTAGGGGGTCACTGACTGCCCCCTGGTGACTCACAGTGGAACTACATCTACATGAACTGCTGGAATAGCAGCTAGAGCAAAAAGTGAGTACTGAGTGGTGAATACTGAAGACTGGCCCTTACACATATCTTCATCTCCTCAGTCCAACCCCCCCGCCCCTGTTTCATAGATAGATAGATAGACGCCTGTGGTCATTTATAACAATTTATAAAAACATAGTAGGGTTTTATACACTATTGTGTTAATTCCAAGTGAAATGTTGCTGTTTTACAAAGCTGCTTGACCCCTGACAGAAGACTTAACTTAACCCGTCACCCTCCATGATTATTTACCTATATAGGCTCCCTGCAGTCAGGTTGACCCCTGGGTTGTGGGGCAGCAGGGCAGGGATGAGGTTCCTTGCATCACTGTTCAGATAAGTGGTGTCTATAACCTTCCAGAGAAAAATGGCCGTCAGCAGCAACGCCGGCATGGAGGCTAAGGCACTAACAAGGCACGCTTCTGCCCCCTGGTGTCACTTAAGGTTATTTTTTCATTCTTGTCCTTCATTCATTATCACATATAAGAAATTTATCATACGCAGTTCTGTCAAGTCTGTCATATTGTATCATATCTGTCTTCCCTCTGAATTCCTCCTGAAAATCAGGTGCTAAACACAACTCATCATCATCACCGACTGATCTGGGGTAGGAGGTTATTCGGGTTTTCATCCAGTCAAATAAGATCAGCTATTATAGACGTCTGTTTAACATCGTCAGCAGCCTTAACACTTAACGTTATAAAACATAAAAATATCTGAACTGAATCTAAATTTCCAGCTGCTAAATAACTTCGTAACCACAGTTTTCTCGATCGCCTGTCATCCCTGAGGGTTAGTAAATTCCGACACGTGAAGCCAACATCATACTTTGTCGAATGTCAGAGATCATAACAGACCCCCGCCTCACCTTAAACAGCTGCTGGGACTCCAACGGCTCGCAAAACAGCTTCTCCACGTTGCCGCCGACGACAAAGGTGAGCGTCACGAATGCCATCAGCACCCAGGAGAAGATGAACGTGAAGCCAGCCCCCCTGCCATCAGGAGGAACACAGAAAACACTTGGAGACACTGTGCCCATTCTCACAGGGAACCGGCCTGCCCCCGTGTCACCAATACAGACTTTTTGTTTAGCTAGATAACGTCGGATTTAAGGTCCCCCAGTTTAAATGGACTTTATCATTCACTTAAACTTAGACCAGACTACTTTAAATCCAGAAAGTTATCTTGCTAACTCAAAAATCCAGCTTCATCATACAGGTCCCTTATAACTGATGGGGGCACAACATTAGAAATTACCCAGGTCACTGTCTCAGATGACCAAGCACCCAAAAAAATGGAATGCCACCATTAAACCAATTAAATAGCATTAGTATTGACTAGCCATTATTATCGACTAACGTCTGGTGGACCCTTAAGGAGAGCAGTGTTTAGCATCACTCAAACAATGCATTTTGTGGTGCCCCCTGTTGGCTACAAACAGCCACTACACTAAATATTAAATAAAAGCATTCCTTATTCAGGAGATGCTGAGGCAGCATGTTATGCTAACCAGCTAGCTAGCTATGATCTTCTGCTTACCAGTCAGCGTTAACATTACACGCACCCATAAAGCGATCGTATCTCAGCAACACCATGAAAGCAAAATCACACTATTTGAACTATGTTGCACATCGTCTTTTTTGTGCCTCTGGTTTTTCTTCCATTCATTTCTTTCAGCATAACTTTTTGTTACTTGGGTAATAATTATATTGTTACTTCACTATTTTCATTATGGCGGAGCTGACCACCGTTCATTTCACTGCCTGATTGTATACCTTGCGTGTGGCAAATAACAGCCATGAATCCTCGAAAAATAAACTATGAAACATCCGAGGCGGACAAAGCTGTGCGTGGCCAACCAGAAGGGCACCCTGGGTTTCTGCGTGTGTGTGTGTGCGGGTCGCAGGGAGGCGCTGCTCACGCCATAAGCAGGTTCCCGCCGGTGTTGGACACGCAGCCGCGGGTGGTGGGCGAGGCGTGCCTGTCGTAGCCACAGCCCCCACACAGCAGCCCCAGGAAGGTGAAGGTCAGGATGAGAAGCACCAGGCAGCAGAGTGTAACGCAGCACGTCCACCTGTAGGGGGCCAAACGTTACGCTTATTAACCGCAAAATAATCACTGGCAGTTACTGAAAATTAGTAATTGGTTACAGTTACTAATTACTTCATTCAAAGCGATTCAATTACTTTACCAGCTGATTCTGTTACCAATGCATGTAAAAGTAATTAGTAAGGCAAGTAACCTGTATTACTTCGATTTTCTTATTAATGGATACATACCCAGACAGCACACACATGTCACCCGGTCGTGGATTTAAGATTGGAACATCGTAAAATCATGTTTCTTTTTAGAAACAGTGAGTCTCCATGCGGGTTAAACAGAACAAAACTACCATTTAGCCTGTAGATGTATCTGGTGTAACCATATTGTGGGTTATATAGCCTAATCGGGAACAATAACAGTAGGCTAAACGTCGCATATCGATAACATCGTGTTGATATTGAAATACATCGTGCAGACATTGGGGATGCCGATTCAGTGTCTTTGCGACGATCTGCCAGCGAGCAAAGGACCGCAGAGAGATGCTTTGCCCATGGATTTTAAAACATCGCGGAGACATCGTGCCTATGTATGTGTGCTGTCTCAGTAGTTATGTTATTTTAGTGTTGCTGCTGTAACAGCGCAGGACAATACAACTGTCAAATTTAGTCTCTCACTGTGCCTAATATCACCCATTCATTGCACCACCGTAAGCTCAGAGATCGTTAGATCATAAACAGAAATTTAGGGGAACAGGCTGCATCTGTCCTTTAATATTTTCACGAGTAAAGAGCCCATTTCAGTACTTCTAATTGCGTTATTTCATTTGAAAAGGTAATTTTTTATAGTTACATTACTCGTTACTGCCCAAAGTAGTGGAATTACATATTATATATTATTATGGTGACTCTCAACACTAGTGGCTATGTGGGTTAGGATGTGTGAGCCAGACCCCCGAACCCCCAATCGCTGTCTGTCCCTGCTTTCTCAGTTGTTCCTGGCTTTGGATAAAAGTGGCTGCTAAAGAAATTCAATGGGAAGGGCTAGTGTTTGAATGTGCTCCACTTCCGCGTGTGTCGAGGATAAAGGGCTGTCTGATGAGGTGGATCTGAAGCAGGAAAAAGAGCCCAGAATGACTTAAAGTATGTAACAGGAAGCAGACCGGCCGAGATCACAGTGTAGAGCGAGATTAGCACCAGGCTGACCTATAGAAGTCCGCTCGGTCGATCTGCGGGTAGACGTCCTCGATCTGAGAGTGGATTTGACTGACAAGATTGCTGACATCCCTCAGATTGGCCTGAAGGGGGAGCTTCTTCGAGAAGCTGGTGATGTCAGTGCCGATGCCGTCCAGGAGGTTCCGTACACCTGCAGAGGGAAACGTGGGAAGTGAGGCCCAATGAAGTCATGGGGATTCTGGGCCGGCGAGATGTGAAAGACCACATCCCTCTGTGATCCAGTGATTTACTATAAAACACAGAGGGCTAATGCTATCAGCTACAAACTGACCAATTACACTTTAATTAGCAGCTAACTGTTTTACTCAAAACGCAACAATTTACTTGGAGCTGAATTCGCACAACACATTAGGGCAATTTATTTATTAATTTTTAAGGGGAGTTTATAAGGCACATTAATTAGTATAAAATGACACACAGGAACGAGAGAGAACATCACTGGCAGACATGCGGGAATGAGAGAGCATCACTGGCAGACAGGCGGGAATGAGAGAGCATCACTGGCAGACAGGTGGGAATGAGAGAGAACATCACTGGCAGACATGCGGGAATGAGAGAGCATCACTGGCAGACAGGTGGGAATGAGAGAGAACATCACTGGCAGACACACGGGAATGAGAGAGCATCACTGGCAGACATGCGGGAATGAGAGAGCATCACTGGCAGACATGCGGGAATGAGAGAGCATCACTGGCAGACACAGAGGAACGACAGGGGCCTTGCTAGATATTTTGGGCCACATGAAGGTGTATCACATTGAACCCCCCCCAGTCCAGACCAATCCACTGTCACTCTGCCCCCCCCACCCCACGGTGCATTACTGACAGCTAAGCGAATTAGCATATTAATTAATTTAACACACTTGCATACGATAATTTTATACACATTATAGATCTATAATGTTTGAAAATGTTCATATTATATTTTATTATATTTCATACTAAGAAATTTGAGAAGGGTAATTTTGGCCCAATGTAGTGGTTCAAGTATTAATGCATAATTTATGAAGTGAAAATATAAATTTTTTATGAAAATCGATGCAGTCAAGCAGAATCTACCACGTGGAGACTGAGTTTGTATGGGAGCGTTTAAAACATTACAACCTGTCACCTGTCACCAGCATCTCCTTACCTTTTATTGTACTGTTCGTCTGGTTTTTTACCAAGTCAGGTATGTTATTGAATGATGCATAGCCCTACAAGAAAGGCATAAGAAATTAAAAATGTAGGAAGAAATGATGATGAGCGAACTAAACAACAGCAGACGATTGAAACAATAAAATGGAGAGTTTAGCCAGTTAGTATGCGATCTGTAATCTTGACGAAATGCCATTGGAGATCATATGGGAACTAAGTGATCTTAAAGCTGAAGAACCACTTGCTCACCTTTTGAACTATACTGCTGAGATTGGGCTTCAAGGCTTCGGTCACATTAGTTAGCTGCTGATGTACGCTGGGCAACTGGAACACCAAGAAAACGAGATTATGCCCAATGCAGAGAGAAAAGGTCATCGCAAAGTGGAGCAGGGTGTAGGAGGGTGTAGGAGGATGGAGCAGGGTGTAGGAGGGTGAAGGGGGATGGAGCAGGGTGTAGGAGGGTGAAGGAGGATGGAGCAGGGTGTAGGAGGGTGAAGGAGGATGGAGCAGGGTGTAGGAGGGTGAAGGAGGATGGAGCAGGGTCGACTAGGGTGTAGGAGGGTGGAAGAGGATGTAGGGGGTGCAGGATGGTAAAAGAGGGTGGAAGAAGATGAAGCAGGGTTTAGGAGGGTAGAGGAAGGTGGAGGGGGTGTAGGATGGTGGAGGGTAGAGGAAGGTGGAGGGGGTGTAGGATGGTGGAGGGTGAAGGAAGGTGAAGGAGGGTGGAGTAAGGTAGAGGAGCAGGATAGGGTGAAGGTGGAGGAGGGTGGAACAGGATGGAGGGGGTTGAAGCAGGTTAAGGGGTGTAGATGGGTAGAGGAAGGTGGAGGAAGGTTTAGGAGGATGGAGTAGGGTTGAGTGGAGAGAGGGGGTGTAGAAGGGTAGAGGAAGGTGGAGGAAGGTGCAGGGTCCGAGGGCGTCTACCCTTGAGAAGTTAGCGTGGATGGAGAGCTGGCTGAGTGAGTCGCTGATGGACACGCAGACATTCATGGTCTCCGATGTGCAGACCGAGTCGCTCAGGATGTTCTTTATGCTGGCATTCACCAGGCTCAGGTTGGCCTGCAGACTGCTGGAGCTGCTCTGCAGGACCTCCAGGGCAGAGCTCATGTTCAGCAGAGCGCGCTGGGTCTCCAACATGTCTGTGCAAAGTCAGTGACACGAGTGTCTGTGCAAAGTCAGTGACACGAGTGTCTGTGCCACCTCCCCATCCGCCACACTAACACCAGGAGGATGGCAAGACAGCCCAGGCGAAGAACATCTCAAACTGATAAAGCCTAAAAATAAGCTAAAACTGCTGCGTAAAGCATCCAGTCACCATATTTGAATTACATAATAAATTATTATTTTAATTGAGCTCACTAATTAGGAGCTCAGCTGGACCGAAAACAGGCTCTTGTGTCTGCTGGGAAGAGCAGGATTGAGAAACACTCCCAATAGCTGCACGTTCTTGGTGTTTTAAACCAGCTAAGAATGAGAGCAGTGCGGTATGATCACAGTACAGTGCAGTATGATCACAGTACAGGAAATTTGTGTCTAAAGTCCCACCATACTTTTCCACAGCAGCAGGGGGTAAACAGACCGAAAGCCAGCCTGTTTTATTTTATTGAAACACAAATATCTTTGGTGTTAGCAATCTGCTCCGGCTATTGAGTCATTTACTGAATGGTGTACGATTTTCCTCTCCTCTGCAAGCCTTTATTTTCCTACTTCAATAAGCTCAACAGGGGTTAAACGTAAGAAATGTTCTTTTCAGAATGTCCACGCTTATTTCCTTCGGAATAAATAAACGGTTTGTTTCATGTGCCAAGTGGAAATAACAGCAGTAGATTTAAATAAGTCTAGAAATGAGAAACAGAGAACATTCCGCTTATTGATAGTAGCGGTAGGAAGAGAGAGAGAGAGAGAGAGAGAGAGAGAGAGAGAGAGGGAGGAGCAATGCGGATCCCCATACCTGATGCCATACTTGACACTCGACCAAGAGCGGGAAGGCACTCGCTAGCCAGGTTATCGTGGATTTGCATGCCAAGCAAAGGGCCCACATCTGGCACGGGGGGAAAATCAGTCAGCCACAGGCTTACTTAATCTCGGCGGCTACGCTCACGGTCTAAGCCAGAGTTTCTCACGGTCTAAGCCGGAGTTTCTCACGGTCTAAGCCGGAGTTTGCCAACCTGGTCCCTGGGAACCTCAGACAGTCAGAAATGCGGACTGTCTGGGGTTCCTGAAGACCGGGTGGGGAAACACCGGTCTAAGTGACAAGACGGACAGCAACTGGAGTGGGTTCGAGGGGCCTAACGGTTAGGCCGGACGGACAGCGCTTACTGTCCAGGTCTGAGATGACCTTCCTTTCGGTTGTGGGATACTGGTGAATGAGGTAATCGATTTGCTGAAAGAGAATCAGCTTCGTGAGTCACAGTGATCTGCTTTCTTCATGCAGTAAACATGGTGACATCATGACAGCAGCATGGTGCAGTACAGAACTGTAGCTGAGTCCAGAAATGCTCACAAAAAGCCCATTAAAAAAAACATACCACTGGGGTTTGGTTAACAAGTGTCTGCAGGTCCTTCATGTTGCTGTTGACCAATCTCCTCACACCCTTCAGCTGGTCGCTGAGGTTCTGATTTGCTGCGTACGCAATCACGACACCCGCCCTGCCGAATCAATGAATAAAGAACTGGATAGTCATTTTAATCACCACACAGCTAGCCTAGAAAAATTCATTGATGTCCATAGATAGGACCAAGACGTACACAGACAGAGACATGTCACATGAGCACACATCACACGGAGAGAACAAGAACAGCAGAGAAGACAAGATAAGGCAAAAATCATTAAAATACCAAATGTATTGCAGTAACAGCATTGAAACCTGTAGGTGGCAGTGGCAGCAAGCAAACACATTAGCATAGATATCTGCTATCCACTATGCTGAATGGCCACAGAGCTTAACAGAAAGCTGCATCTCAAAACAGATCACAACTAGATAACTAGATAATTGTTTGATAGCCCGACGACTCACCAAATGACTGTATTTGGGAATTATATACAGTTGTGAGAAAAAGCATGTGAATCTCTGGAATAATCTGGATTTCTACATGACTGGTTCATAAAATGTGATTTTACAATAACAATAATACTAATACTACTACTAATAATACTAATACTACTACTACTACTACTACTACTACTACTACTACTACTAACACTACTACTACCAACAACAACAACATCATCTTATATGGCCAGGGTTGCGGGGGGTCCGGAGCCTCAGAAACAATGAGCACAAACCTGGGAACAATCCAGGATGGGGCACAAGGCCACCGTGGGCCACACACTAATCACACATATGGACAATTCTGATACACCTTAGCATGTTTTTCTGGCTGGGGGGTGGGGAGGAAACACGAGGAGAACATTCAAACTCCACGAGAGAGCCAGGGTGGAGACTCGAACCCTGGTCCTTGAGATACAAGACAACAGGATTAACCACGAAACCATAAGATAAAGGTCATTTATGGAAAGTATGTGATTCTATAGGATAATGACCTTTCGTCAAAATATGGTCATCAGATTCAAGTGTTCTGATCAATTCAGGTCTAAGGTTTACTTGACTCAACAAATAGGGAACTTCTTAGTTAGAGGGATTGATGTTAATAAAACACCAGGCTCAGACGCAGTATTATGGGATGGACTCTCAGACACACAATGTGCAGAGGTTAGGAAGCCCCTCTGATGAAACTTGGTTTTTATAAAACGATGATGCAAATCAATGAAATCCATGAGCTTCTTTTCTGGCAGCTCACAGCTGCAGACTGTTGGGAAGACGTCCCATGAGCGGCCAAACATCTCAGACTCAAGCTAACGGGTAATTATAACCTCGACGTTCAGCTGTTGGGCGTGAAACTGCGGGGAAGCGTGAGTGAGTCATCTGTCGTGACACAGTGCAGAGGAACATACCAGGGATGGAGGGGCTTGTCCAGGTTCAGAATGGACCAGCTATCCTCACATTGAGCAGGTGGAACATCATTGGATACCAGCACCCTGAAACCTTAAGGTGGAACTGCTATGGATACCAGCACACTTAAACCTTAAGGTGGAACCCCTATGGATGCCAACACGCTGAAACCTTAAGGAGGAACCTTTATGGATACCAGCACACTGAAACCTTAAGGTGGAACCCCTAATGATACCAGTATACCAAAAACATTAAGGTAGAACCCCTATAGAAACCAGCATACAAACACATTTAGGTAGAGCCCCTATAGACACCAACAGAATGAAACTTTAAGGTGGCACCTTAATTCTGCTGGCTATAGACATAATGTTTTGTTCCTCATAAGAGCAACAGAAACATTATTAGATTTTAGTATCCCTTTAAAGAGCAGGGCTAGGATTGACCCTGCCCAGAATGCCAGTCCCACGCAGGGCATATATACACACACCCACGACACACATTCACAGCCATACTGTATGGGCAAGTATCCTGACTGCAGAAAGCATCCCACACAACACAGTGAGAACATGCAAACTCAACTCACAGAGCGGAGGCACGATTTAAATCTCAAAGCCTGCCAGTGCACGAGAACAGCGAGTTACCACAACTCTCCACCCCTTATATAGAAAAGCTGAAAATTTAGACATAACTGCACGAGATTAAACAGCGAATGCCTCCAAGTTAATTCACTCAAATATCGATTTCGTTTCCATGTTGGGAATTACCGGTGTTCTTAATAAGGCAAACATCAGTATCACAATGCATGTAACGCAGCACTAAACCAGCTCAAAGAAACGGAACACTAGCGACAGCGAAAGTGCAGTGAATTTAGCGACTAGATCTAGTGACTTTTTGGACAAACCTTAGCCGACAACAGACCAAAAAATGCAAATGAGAAAACTTCTATTGGAAACGCGCGCAGTATTAATATACAGTTTGCGTGAGTACGGAGTAAGAGAGAAGCAAACATGCAAAAGGCTGACATCGTCTGACACCAGGCAGAATGCAAATATGACCACAGACTTTAGCTACTTTACAATAAAGTAGGTGGCGATACTGTAAATGTGGGCTGCAACGTTTTAGGATTTGTGTACTGACATATACAGTTTTCTTTTTAGTTAAACTAGGATAATAGGCGAACGTTATGAATACGTGAGTTCTTACATTTCTCAAGTTGAGTAATGAATAGTTAAAATTCATCATGTCTTCAGTGTTCAGATGGATTTTGGCTAGCATGGCGAGGCAATAAAAAAATCATTTCGTCTGCAATTAAGTCTGCATGGATGAAAGTTTATAAATGTGAGAAATTAAAGACAATTAAAAACATTTGGAGAAAAAGAAAATCACCCCGACCTAAATTTATTGGCACAATAAATTTTTGGCATCTCTAAATTTTTGTACCAAGATGCACACGGATACTTCCGACAACTTCTGATATACTGTAAATCCTACAGAAAGTGTTATACCTTGCTCCCTTCTGCATCGCAAAGGCCTGGAAGGCATGTAACACACCACAGGCGATCTGAGCCAGTGTGAAGCAGCTTTAAAAACTAATTTCAGCGATTGCTTGACACCTTGTTGGCAGCATATATAACATGCCACTGTGACCTGCAGACTACGGCTAACCATGACGTGACTGGGCGTCCCGCTACCTTCAGCAGTCTGCCCCACTTCTGTCAGCTGGCTGGCGTGAGATTTTCAATTCGAGTCTGCACACACATGCACACGCATTTACATGTATGTAACAGTTTTATTACCTTGTAAATCGTCTGTAGGGTTTGAATACTACTATTAATTGCTAATTCATTACATGGCCATTCAATACAGCCTTGAATCCAGCGCTTGGATTTTGGGATCAAGTGCAGCTGACTGCGATGTAAAATGGTACAGGTTTTAACTGCTTAAACCCAATTTGCTCTGCATCTTAACCTAAAAGCCTCCATAAAACGATCGTGTGAATGTAGCTCATGCGATCCCCAGACGACGCCCGAAAGTGTGCGGCGATACGCACATCTCCCGGGGGAGGGGGCTTCGGTTTCCGGCACTAATGGGGATCCTTACATAAGCAACAAGCGAGACGTGGAGGAAGGAACCGCAGCAACCTGACACCACAAAAAATGTCATATAAAACACATCTGAGTGTTTCATTCTGCAGAGACTCTGACTCAGATCCTGCGACCCCTATCTCAGTGCTGCATGCAGATCTTCAGACTATAGATTTAAATATATATATATATATATATATATATATATATTAGTTACTTTTAGCATTTCACTGATTCCTGAAAAGACTTTAAGCCAGGACTCCATCTCACTAATAATTGCTACTTAAAGACATAGAAGGAATGAAAAGTAAACATGTTCACTCCCACTTTGGTACAGATCCACCGTGTAACTAAATTGGATTTCTGTTGCATACCTTAACTGAAACCCATTGGACAACATGTACGTATTGCTATAGTGTATCTGTAATAAATTTTTGACTCTCTCTCCCCAAATTCTTCGGTAGTGTGCTGCCTTTCTCCACTCTGTCTGGACCGAGAGACAGGTATGCACGCTTTGTAGTCAATAGTTAAGTTGTAAAACAAGATTTATGTATGTAATCCTGGCCACTCATAAATGTGTATTTCCTTCCGTTCCTGCGAGGAAAACCGAGTAATCACTATATGTTGCTGTCGCTTACAAGTCCGATCTTTTTAGTGTGTGATTAATGTAATATTGTCTGATTTTCGTTTGTATCCATAGACTAAATCCTGCAAAGTAGTTTAAGTTATTTTTTTTTAAGTGTTAATTTTGTGTTTTCCTCGATCCTCCTTTGCGGGAAAAGTGGAGTATGTATCTGCCTCCCTAATGTAAGCCGCGGCCTGAAACGGACGGAAGATTGATCGTTTCATGTCACTAAAGGATTGAAAAGAAACTAAGGGCGTACACGCTGACTGCTTCTTACGCCCGGGGTATCGGAAGAGAACCGCTACAGAATTTATAATAACCTACTGAGGCAGATAAGTGCATAGGAGTAAGTGTGATATGGGGGGGCGGGCACAACTTCATAATTCAAATGTAAAGGTCTATCATAGGGGGATAAATGAAGAAGAATTAATTACTGGGGGTACATGCCACCATACAGGCTTCAGAGGGACATGGAAATACAACCCCCCTCCCCCATGATTGAAAGTGCCAACCAAGCAGGGGCCCAAGGTGACATTTCCTCCGGGGGCCCAGGATGTCTTGCTACTGCCGTGTAACACCCCACACACACACCCCATTTCATACGCCCCCGGATGCAGGGAAACATGTGGCAGCAAGACAGACATTATCATTTTTAAATCGCAGATTTTCAGGCGGTTACCTTAAACCCATAAACATAATGGCTGTGATGTGCAACGTGATTTTTCTACACTTGCATTATTGAACATGCACCTCTAATAGGAAAATTACAAACTGGAAAAGTTCAGTGTAGCGGCTAACATGAATTTACCAGCCAGTTCTGGACAGAAAGATCCTCAAAATACTGCACCTGAATGAACTAAATGTGGACCCTGCACTGCATGTTCTGCCCACACCCTGCATGGTCTCCTAGTAAACATCTACCATGTCTCCCAGAAGGCTTTGGCACTGGAGACGTAAGGACACTGAGAACTGGGCCAGGCTGATAAAAATACCGATTCTGTGGTGGAGATGAAGCAGCTGCTCGAATTTTCCAGATGCGTTTCCAGGAGAAATGCCCCCTTGCATTTTCTTGATGTAAAGCAGTCGTGTTTGTGGATGACTAGAGTAAACATCATGTCAGAGCGTCATGGAAACGGCATTCCGTCCTTTCCAAGGCAGTGGTGCCGCATGTCCCATCCTAGGGCATTTACCACCACGATCTGTGCTGGGCCCCCTGTTGGCCACAATCAGTCACTACACTATTCAGTTCTGCTAACAAGCTGGCTAGCTATGATATTCTGACTCTACTGTCTGGCCATTTAGCCATTTATTTAGTTTATGAAACATTTGAGGGGGGTGGGGGGGGGGGGGGTCTGAGATGAAGATCCTTTTCATGGCAAAGGACTATGAGGAGTTCCAGGGATTGTGTATATAAATACATAAAGTGTGATGTTACGATATTCTTCTGTATATTGAATTTGCATTGTCCCGATGGTGAAACTGAGTAAACATTTCATCGGAATGTGTATGTATAAATATGACCTCATGCATGGCATGCGCATGAAAAATAAAGATGAAACTTGAGATATGACACTTCTGGATGACATATAAGGCAGTCAGAGGGTAGCACATCTGTACCTGATATCAGTGACTAAGACATTTATATTTTACTTAGCATAATTAGTAGATGCTTTTGTACAAAGTGATGTACAAGTGAAGGACCGACAGCAGGGTAACCCAGTGTCCCTGAAGCAATTAGGGTCACGGGGAGACACTGGGCCTCATTCACCAACCGTTCTTATGAACAAATTTGTTCTTAAACCCCACGTACACACTTTTTTACGAAGATTCTGACGTATTTATAATCTGCATGATCGCCGTTACTACCATGAAAATAATAATTTTTACACTTTAAAATTATTTTTTATATTTTACTTTTATAAATTAAAATATCATTTTATGAACTGTAGAATGAACAAAACTGCTATAACCAATTTTGAACAAACTCATTACTCAAATGTGCGTACGAATGGTCTTGAGTGTGCGTAGATTCTGTTCTTAGCTACGAACAAATTCAGATAAGGAAACATTGGTGAATGTCAGAATCTTTGTCAAAAAAGTGTGCACGTGTGGTTTAAGAACAAATTTGTTCGTAAGAACGGTTGGTGAATGAGGCCCATTGTTACTATGTCAGCTATGGGATTTGAACTCACAACCTAATGGATATGGGCACAGACCCCTAATCCCCTGAACTGTACATACCCCTTCCAGTTAAGGATTGACAACTGAGACGGATATGAGAGGCTCTTGGGTTTGAAGCGTCAGGACTCACGTGATGAGGAGCGAGGTGACGAAGAGCGCGCTGGCCAATGCGCTTCTCCTGCAGTCGGCGTTCTTCCGCTGCCGCTGGTGCATTTCACCGCCACAGTTCTCGCAGCAGCGGCACACGCAGAAGCAGAAGCCCACCAGTGGCATGAGCACCATGAAGAGCACACCCAGTGCTGCACACACCAGGAAGCCCATCTCGTAGTGGGCAGCCTGCGGACACAGGAACAGGTGCGTAGCATCCCAGACAGTGACTACTGTTACGGTACGCATATCAGCTAGCGTAGCATCCCGGACAGTGACTGCTGTTACGGTACGCATATCAGCCAGCGTAGCGTCCCGGATGGCGACTGCTGTTACATTACGCATATCAGCCACAGTAGCGTCCCGGATGGCGACTGCTGTTACGGTACGCATATCAGCCACGGTAGCATCCCGGACGGCGACTGCTGTTACGATACGCATATCAGCCAGCGTAGGATCTAATACAACACAGACATCAGCTATTCTGGGATCTCATATGATATAGACAGTAACTGCTGATACAATACAGATATTACGATGTAATATGATGTTTACAGTAACTGTATGCAAGGTGTATAACACCTTAATTTAAACAGCTGAATTTTACTCGCAATTATTTAAATGTATAATAATATTCCACTTTAACGGATCTGATGTTTCTAGACCTGAAGCACTAACTCTGTAGCTCCAGACTTTATTTTGCAAAACAACCCTGAAATGGCAAGACAGAAAAGCTTTTTTCGGAGAAAGGAGGGGAGTAGGGGGGGGGGGGTCAGCCACATGACCATGAGGGTCTACGCCAAAGCACCAGCATCATAAAGTTAAAAGTATGACAGTTTCAGCCTCATTCCTGAGCTATTTCTGAGCAGTTTCCTCAAAGCAATTTAATTCCTAATTTATTTAACCTAATTTCTTCAGTCGGAATTTATATCACTTTTCCTAGTTTAAGGAAATAAACATGTAAACAAAATTTAAAATGTGATGCATCTATAGTCTCCTGTGCACATTTTGGATTGGAAACACAACAAGTGTATTAGGGATAAAATTAATAATGCAACATTTTATTATTAATTAGTGGAAAATTACAAATCAATAATCAAGTCCTAAGCATGCTTAAAACAAACACTGTCTGCAGGGCTGATTGGGGGTGGGGGGTGCTGGCAGGAGGACAAGCAAGTCAGTTTGGAGCGGGAGCAGTGAGCATTCAGTGTTACCTGGAGCATCAGAACAACGTTCTCTGGCTGAGGAGGGCGGAGGTAGGCACATGCAGCGGCATGCGAGGGGAGAGAGTATTGTTATCAGGTGGGAGAGAGAGAGACAGAGGAGAGAGAGAAAGAGAGAGATAGAGAAAGACAGAGCGAGAGAGAGCCAGAGAGAATGAGACTTGACTTTTAAAAACCCTTGTTACAAAAAGACAAACACCAGTAAAAAAAAAACTCACAAAAAACAACACAGCACACAAATCCACAAAAGCTATAAATGCCACGCCCCTTTTAAGAAATGGCCCCGCCCCTTCACGCTTTCAGCACTAGCCCCTGATCATCAAGTTCACACAACCCCCACCCTGTTCCCATACAGTCGAGTCCTGCAGCAGAGTACACATGCCAATCATGAGCCTCATCTCCACTAGCTCCACCATTACAAACTTAGGATCTGTCGATCCAGCTCCTCTGAGCTGAGTCAGCCAAACCACAAGTTTGGCCTGCCGCCCCCCACCCCCC
>JAODJU010000014.1:4213137-4227637 GCA_026776725.1 Gnathonemus echidnorhynchus
GCAGTCACCGATTTTTATAAAATAGAGTTTTCCCTTATGGGGACCAGGAAACCGGTCCCCATAAGGGAAAAAAAACGAATATTTATCACGTTATGGGGACATTGTGTCCCCATAAGGATAGGTAAACCCGCTTGCCTGTGTGTGCGTGTCTGTGCGCCTGTGTGTGTGTCTGTGCGCCTGTGTGTATCTGTGTGTGTATCTGTGTGTGTGTCTGTGTGTATCTGTGTGTGTGTGTGTGTGTGTGTGTCTGTGTGTGTATCTGTGTGTGTGTCTGTGTGTGTGTCTGTGTGTCTGTGTCTGCGTGCTGCAGGAGGCTCGGACAGCGGAGGATGCTTACAGGTACCTGGCTGGTCAGGTTGAATCCACCCGCCGGGCTGCGCTTCTTGCCCCCGCCGTGCCCCGTGTTGTTGTTGGAGGCGCTGCTCGCCGAGTTCTTCCTTTTCCGCCGCTTCGTCGTCGTCTGTCTCGTCGGCTCGGCTGCTGGATAAAAGGCGGAGGGCGAAATGTGCCCCCTGGTCACCGACATGACGGCCGCACTGACACGGAACACGGATCGGCTGCGCGTCATGTATTCCGGACTATCATAAAAGAACTTCTCCAGACATGGACTTGTAACATTTAAAACTCGTTCCATAAATGCACAGTAACAGACGAACTAACGACCTAAATACAATTTACCAACCGTTAATATCACAGCTTTGAGCCAGACTGAGTCGCGACACCTCATTGCTATGGATATCTTGTTAAATTCAGGCCTACAATTGTCACCATACTACGAGACGAGGAAATCCGCATCATTCTCACTCGTGAGCAGCGCTTGTGCTCCTTTTTGCTTAAATTGCACAGCACACGACAGAAACAGACCTATAGGGTTCAGGTTCAATGAACATTCACGATACAAAAATGCATTTCGTTTGCCATTCCGTCTGAGATGCTGTGACCGTCAGATGGGAGGATTGCGGAGTGAAACTTTACCTTTTTTGTTATTCGTGGGGAAAATCTCCGTTTTGAAGTTCTGTGGGTGTCCTGCTGAAATCAGAGCCAAAGGGACCGTATTTATTCATCAAATTGTCTTAAGGAAATGCAACAAAAATACACATGAATCACTATGAATGAATAACCATATATTAATTCTTACATTACAGAAAGGTATTTCACAACATTGTTTTGCAGTACGAATAGATCTCGTTATGAATTGCAATTATTTGCAAGACCAACGACATGTTTTATTTTTACTCTTTACTGTTTTATTTTTACTCTTTTCTTTTTATTGTTGCATTTTAACTGAACAAATCTAAATTTATATACACAGAACCTAACAGGCCGTGCAGCGACTTTCTGAGGGGGGGTACTGGAGAGAGGAGAGGTCCCCCTCCGGACCAAAAGAAGGAGGCACTTTTATCAGGCACTCCCATTGCCGAGCTTGAATTTCTATTTTAGAGGTTAGTTTGGGAAAACACATTAATATTCATGAGTGAAGCTACCTGACAGGCCGGCGAATGTGCTTCCATCGACGTATGCTACCTGTTTTTTCAGTGTGGTTTGGGGAAACTCATTAATATTAATGACAGAAGCTACCTGATTGGCCGGTGAACTCTGTCTAAGGCATTCGATAGCCAATCAGGTAACGGTTCTCTCATGAATATATATAACTTTTCCCAAATCACCGTGTGAAATGAAAATTCGTTCCCCGTGCACATCCCTACAAACTAAAACAGCGATTCTCAACCCATGGGTTGTGACCCAATGTTTTGAAAGGGTCACGAGACAGACATGTAAGTGTAAGCATTTTAAAACCAGCAAGTTCCCATGCTGATCCATGATCAGATTTCCCAGCCCCAAACCTAGAATTAACCTATATAAACAGGTCTGGGGTCTGCAACTGCTTAGCACAAAACCAGTAAACGCTCAACCAACTAGGGAGTCGAACGACAGATGCTTAATTTAAAATTTACTGGCCCATCCAATCAGGTGTGTGCGATAGCCAGTGATTGGTGTAAATTGCACTGCCTGCTTGATCACAGCGTTAATGTAAACCTATACCTGATATAGGCTTGTAACCAAGCTGTCATGGTAAACATTGTTTTCATTCGGAATAAGGTCACGTGATCACAGGAAAACATGTAGCAAAAAGTAAGTCTGCTTAAAAATTATCAAAGATGATCCATTAAGCGGAGCCTGAACCCGTAATTCACTTTTACAGCCACTAGATCATCCTTTGTACTGGAGATAATTTATGAGCTGATGTTTGTCCTTTTTATTTATCCTATCCTATGAAGCCTCTCGACTTTTAACTGATATTGTACAAAAAAGACATACAAAAATAGACAGTGCAGCAGAACAAGATGCATTGTCTTGTCAAGACTAAGTCTTTAATTATTAATTATGTGCCCCGGCACACAAAAATCTCCCCGGCGCTGGGATGAGAAATAACCTTCAGTGAGAACGGTGCTGAAACTCCCACGCAGTGCAGAGCGCTTTATCCGGCACAGAAACACCGCTCCACATCACTTACGAAAGGCTGACTTCGTAATCTGATTCTGAGCTGCTATTTCATGAAATTTTCAAACGGTTTTGGTTTCAAACCCGGATTTCCACGCTGCACCGGCCTGCATGCCAAATACATGAGACAAGCAGCATTTCAAACCCTCATTCTGTATGCTTTATTTGACAGATAAATGCGGGGAAATGTAACCTCGGACATATGCTAGATGCACGGTGATTTATATGTTTCCTCCATCCATCTGGGTGCAGTAACCACTTATTCTAACATGTTAAGGTGGGCGGGGCTTCTTTGGACATACTCTGGATGCTGCTTACATGTGACGTCAGTACATCTCATCTTAAGCAGTAAGTATTACTTTTAAATGGGACTCATTTGGACTTCATTTGTTCTGCATGTGATTTTAAATTTATTGTTTTTTTTTTTATTATATATATCATAGCGCTTAGAAGGTCAGGCATCCCCACAACATGCAGCATAAATGTTCAACATGGCAAAACTTAGGGGTGACCACCTAATCCATGTCTGGTGGGATACTTTGAGCTACTAGCTTTGACTGGTTTGTTTCCTTGATTGAAAGGCTCGCCCAGCTGTTTCACATTAACATTAGTGACACATGCATGATTATATGAGATTGACCAATCAGAATGCTGCAAGAACTCAGTGCTTAAGTGAAATTCGGGTCTTTTTGATTGAAATGGGGGTTTACAAATCCTGTCGTAGCTCAAAGTATTCATTTTGGCATGGATTAGGTGGTCACCATAGCAGCACAGTGCTGGGATAACCCACATATGCTAATATGCACTAGCATAAGCTAACACATGCTAATACACACTAGCACATGCGCACATAGGCTAACACAAGCTAACACAAGCTAATACACACTAGCACGTGCGCACATAGGCTAACACAAGCTAATACATGCTTATACACACTACCACATGAGCACATACACTAACACAAGTTAACACATGCTAATACACAGTACATGCTCACATACGCTAACACAACTGAACACATGCTAATATACACTAGCACATGCGCACATACGCTAACACTAGCTAACATATGCTAATACACACTAGCACATGCTCACATACGCTAACACAAGCGAACACATGCTAATACACACTAGGCACATGTGCACATACGCTAACACTAGCTAACACATGCACAGTACCGTACACCGCCATGAGCAGAAGAGGGTCTCTGGGATCACTGGGCCCTGAAATACCTGGTGGAGCCACCATCCTTTGCCACTTCTGGAACAGGCAGGTCTTCAGGCAGTCCCGGGGGCTGAGGTTGTAGGTTTTGTGCCTGGACATCAGCTCCTGCATGGGCTCCAGGATCACGCACAACTGAAAACACACAGACATGACGTGTGGCTCGTAGCGAAGAGGGAACTCACCAGACGGCGGGTATTAATAGCACATGAATCCGGTGCTGTCCTTGGCCAGTCGTCCTTGCAATGCAACCTGATGAAAAATGCACTAACAAGCTCACTCCTAAATATCAATAAATACATATAAACAAGAAACGTAAAAAGCCTTCCTGCAAATTAGACTGCGATTGGAATGCATGATGTCACTGACAGTTTAGGTCAGTGCTATGGACTGTCTGGCCGGGATCAAAAACGTTGAGCGGCTGTGGGTCCTGAGGACCGGATCGGGAAACACAGGTTCAGGTAAATGTCAAATTAGGAGGCGGAGTTAAATTCCGCCTCCAGTCTAATGCTGTTGCAACGATGTGGCCTGTCCGTCATCCTGAGCAGCGTGTCAATCTCGACACACGCTGCCCTGAATTTGGCATTTGGTACCTGAACATTTCGAATGAATGAAAATCTCACACTACTCTCCGACCGAGAGGTCTGGACAGACTTTAACCCAACTAACCTAATCGCTGTTGAAGGTACATCATTCAATACATTTCAAGGCCCGCATATTACGAGCCTGAAGCTGGGGTGGTGAATCTGGAAAAAAAAAAAACCCTAAAAGAGGTATTTCATTTTAATAATTCAATTTTGAGAAAAAGTGTATGGATGAGATTTACTTGAAGGCCTGGGAAGCGATGTGCAGAATTCATAAGGCAGCCGTGGGAAATTGACTGTAAGGCCACCATTAAGCGGAAACAGCCGCCATAAATATTTAATCTGAAAATGAAAACAAAGCCATCAGCTAGATGCGGGTGCTGGTGAGCGGTTAGGGAGGGGCCCCTTCGATCGCAGCAGCGGTATAAGAGGCAGACTGAGCATGTACGTGTGACACGGCAGCGCCCCCCCCCAGGCGAGGGCCCAGTTAATCGCTGCTCAACAGGGCCGCGTTTTTCATTTATGGGGCCCCATTCAAAACGTCACTGTGGGACCCCTCTCTCCCTAGTGTAGTGACTGTTGGTGGCCTACAGGGGGCCCCCAAACAACAACAACAAAAATAACTCTAATAATAATAGTAATAATAACTATAATAATAATAATGACACCATATTGATCCCCATGGGCATATTTGCTTTTTGTCTACCCCATCTTGCACTCACATATGTGGGTGATACCAAGCTTAGCAGTCACCTACAGCCCACTGTCCACAAACTATCATCATAAACTGGTTCTTCTTTCATTTTTGGTCCACAAATATCTTTTTCATTGACCTTCCATTCCCTTCTTCGAATGTTAATTGTATCAGGTTTCTGCCCTTTACAGTGAAGACTAACTGGAGGTATTTTCCCAGCATAAACGTACTGCATGCGGTTCCTCTAAAGTCACATCTAAAATCTCGGGCCACCGTCCATGTTTTCTTACACGCCACGGTTGAGCAGAAAGTCCACGGTTGGTCACGTTTTCAAACCTGCAGTAGGTGACATTGTTATTACTGATGCAATATGTGGTTATTATGCATTTTATTGTGGCCGGGGGAAAAGAGGAGTGATGAATGATGAAATGCAATTAAATGAAATGCTAAAATGAAATGCTGAAATGAAATCACACTGAATCTTTGACTGCTTTGATTTTCTTTAGCTTTGTGCTGATTGACTGTGGTCCCCTTACCATTTTTTTCTTGATGAATTAATTTCAATTTAATTTCATATTTTCTGTTTGCCAGGTTGTTCTCCTGGTTTATTCTGCATGTAAATCAGTCCCTTTAATCACACCACCCCTTCAGTTGTTGCTACAGGCCGTAAATTCATTCATCAAAACTGTCAATAACCTACTAATTTCAAAGTGACTCCATATAAAACATGACACAATCTAAACCTTTTTTTGCTAATGTATTGACATGTATTTACACATCTCTTTATTGAGAGCAATTACACCTAATTACACAGCTGGTAATTACACCTAATTACACAGCTTGATACACCCCAAAGAAGTGCAGCACTCAGCCCATGCCAGTGCCTGACTTTAGCTCCGCCTCTGCCCTGAACCCAGCTGCCAATCCGTCGCTGCCCCTTTAGCTCCGCCTCTGCCCTGAACCCAGCTGCCAATCCGTCGCTGTCCCTTTAGCTCCGCCTCTGCCCTGAACCCAGCTGCCAATCCGTCGCTGTCCCTTTAGCTCCGCCTCTGCCCTGAACCCAGCTGCCAATCCGTCGCTGTCCCTACTGCCTGATCACCCATCAATAAACCAATTAAAGATTCGTGTGCATATCAGGCAGCTGAGACCATAATGATGCGTATGTATATTTGTTGTTAACATACACATTGCACCCCTGTACATAGCTGCCCCCCCGTCTCACACTGTCCTGTCTTGTAAAATCCCTCCCCTTGTCACTTGCTGCATGTCACACCGTGGTCCTGGGGGGAACATTATTTCGTGTTACTATATATTTATATATGGACGGTAAAATAATAAAGCCCACTTGACTTACTAATGAAGTTAATGTAATCCAGTATTTATTAATAGGTATGAGACACCTGGGGAGTATTTCACGAAGCAGGATTTCTTGCTTAGCCGGATAACTTGTTGGATTTAAGGTAGTCTGGGCTAAATGGACTATATCTTCGTCCACTACCTTAAATCTGACAAGTTATCTGGCTAAGCAAGAAATCCTGCTTCATTTAGCCGTGGAGGATGACAGGCCTTCAGGACGGCCTTCCAGGCCTGCTCCAGTGCAGAGCGTCGGTCTCCTACCCTGAGGTAGTTGAGGGTGAGGTTCGTCAGGCCCATCCTGGTGATGTTTGTCGACAACTGCTCCAGAACCTGAGAGTCTTGTGCCTGAAAGAGCGGGAAGGAGTGCGGATTGTAGCAGGATCATGTCGAGATTGGTGCTTCGAAGCTGCTGGGATGTTAATCACCAGTAACCCCACGCATTATCGTTTGATAGTTTTATGCCTCGCAGATACAGGCAGTACAATTATTACGTTCCCTTTTATGAGGGTTTAACATTTGAAATGTAATCAAATTCAATTTTAATATGAAATATTTATGAACAACGAAAGAATTATTTTGTATTTTCTAAAGAATCAGATGATTAGAGACTAGAATGAGTCTGGGGCCGTAAGAGATGCATTTCATATTCTGTTCACTTCCTGTTCTCAGTGTTGCCAATTTAGTCTAAAACTTTTAAAACATAATTATATAAAAATATCAGAATGTTTTGTGGTATAGGCACACGCAAAGAGATAGTGACAGTGTGCACCCCCCTCCATGCAGAGTGGCATGACGCCGGGTGGAAAGGAAGAGGCCAGATTTCATGCTGGGGAGGGAACACAGGCCTGCTTAATAATCGCAACAGAGGACAGGTCTGTTATCAGCACTGGGGGGCAAAATAAGATGGCAGAGGGCAGATCAGGTTTGGGGTCGCTGGACGGGAGAGGACAGTGTTTCAGGGTTTTGGGTGCGTTTACTGGGGGACGCAAACCTCAGTGAGTGTGGTCTGTCATCTCACCATCTCACATGTATGTTTGCTGAAAATGTACCTCAGTGTTTAATCCAAATGCTGCACAATACACATTCAACTCTAAAGACACATATCCATCTTTTAACTGCTTATTATGGTCAAGGTCACGTGGAGCTAACCCAGACAGAGACAGACCCAGACAGAGACAGTCCCAGACAGAGACAGACCCAGACAGAGACAGACCCAGACAGAGACAGACACAGATAGAGACAGACCCAGACAGAGATAGACACAGATAGAGACAGACCCAGACAGAGATAGACCCAGACAGACACAGACCCAGATAGAGACAGAGCCAGACAGAGATAGACCCAGATAGAGACAGACCCAGACAGAGATAGACCCAGATAGAGATAGACCCAGATAGAGACAGACCCAGACAGAGATAGACCCAGATAGAGACAGACCCAGACAGAAATAGACCCAGACAGACACAGACCCAGATAGAGACAGACCCAGACAGAGATAGCAGCTCATTACAGGCACAAACACACACACAGGTTTGTAATGATATCTTTGTGGGGACTCTCCATTCATTTCTATGGGGAAAACTCTAATCCCAACATAATGACCTTAACCCCTACCCAAAATGGTCCCCACAATGTCAAAATAACGGGTTTTTATAACATTGTGGGAAACATTTGGTCCTCACAATGTAATATAAACCAAATCCATGCAAACAAACATACACAGACACACAGATCTAGACACCGACAGACAGACACACACACACAGACAGACACACACAGACAGACAGACACAGACAGACACACACAGACAGACAGACAGACACACACAGACAGACACACACAGACACACAGACAGACAGACACACAGATCTAGACACAGAGACACACAAACAGAAAAACAGACACACACAAACAGACACAGGCAGACAGACAAACAGAGACACAGACTCAAGAATAAACTAAATGCTATTTGTTTTTATCATTTAGCGATGAAAGTCACCAATCCTGAAGACATAAGCCGGAATGTTTTTCTTTAACAGTATCATTCAATATAATTTGTTTAAAATACATAACATACTGCACAAAAGGAATGAATATAATTAGCCTAGCAAAAAATCAAACAAGCTAACATGCATTTAAATGCTATTATATCTAGCAGTATAGCTCTCACTGTTACACCAATAAGATGCTGCCTGTAACTTCATCATATGAGTAAAGCATTAGAATCCAGCCAGATGTCGAGCAACAAAGCAGACATTGTGTGAGATGGTGAATCCGGAGCCTTGGCTGGTAGCCGAGCAGATGACCGTCAGGCAGAGCTGGAATTTCATATGTGTGCTTACAGATTATCAGCTTCCTCCCCCCAAGCTTTGTCTTAACATGCAATAACACTGCAGCTGAATAACATACGACTTTCAATTTACAAGGCGATTTATATGTTTAAAGTTGGTCGTCCAGCTCCATCTTAATTAAGGGACTCCGTAAATCCTTCCACTCGCGAGGACTAAGAAGATTCCAGAGAGATTAAGAGGAATCCCTCTGTTTCGAAACTCTAGTCTCCCTCCAAATTCCAGCAGCGCTCAGCAACTTTTAATGTTGCAAGAAAGATAAAACTGTATCTGAACATCAATACTCCTTAAAAAAGCACAAGGCAGTTAAAACAGCAATATCGTTTCTACAGTCCAAAAAAAAAAAAAAAAAAAACACTTACATGCATGGCTAAAATGCTCCGTGGAAGCAGCTCTCTAAACTGCCTCACTGTGAAATGCCAGGTCTTGATTCTCATGAGGTCATCAAAGGCGAATTCGAGCATCAAACGTCCTTCTGTGCAGACCTGTTGGCGGAGGGAAGGTTGAGAAAAGAAGAGGACCTGATCTTCAGTGAAGAACAAACTCACAATCTTCTTAAATGGCTTCAGTATGACAACATTCTCCAACATGACAACGTAAACAGCCAAACAACGCATCAAGATCATCGATGTTCATCTCCAACGTGGCATTCGGGATGATGTCAGAGGCTATACCATTGCTGTGTTTATTCTTCACACTTGTCTTTGATACTTGGTTCTACAGACAGAAACATCTATGAATTTGTACATTGCTGTAAATACAGCTGATGAGTTAATATTCCCCATCTTTAGTTTCAGGTTGAGGTCCAGGATGAACTTGGACTCAAACTGCATAGATGGTCCTAAAATATGAAGGTGGCAAAATGCACAATTCTATCACAAGGGTCATTATGGTAATAAGCAAGCAACAAAAAAACATCACAGTTGTGCTACATCTGCCAGTGAAGGTTGTGCAGTGCTACATCTGCCAGTGAAGGCCGTGCAGTGCTACATCTGCCAGTGAACTCTGTGCAGTGATAGGTCCATTTTACGTCCTTGTTTTCATGCTGAGGTCTTTAGCAGGATCTTGTTCCTGTATTAAATATACTAAATCAAAGCTGCTCTTTACATGCATCTCTAAATAATTGTTATGTTACATGTCATTCTGAAGCAGAACCAGAATATGAAAGCCATTGAAACGTAATGTCTGGTCTCTATATTCAAAATGCCCATTGTTATATAAAAGGAGTTGACATAAATCGTGCCTCTTTTGCAAGACAATGAGTTCTAAATTCAAAGGACTTTCCAAATAAGAAAACATTTAGCTATTTTACTGAATTCATGTTATGGTACTCTGAGCGCTGACATTTTGTTGCTATGGCGACCGAAATCAGCTGATTAGTTGGCATGGCAACAGAAAAGATGTAATCCCAGCAGACACACTCTAATCAATGCCCTCAGCACAGATGCTCTCTGGAGGATCAACAAGACAGGGGGTGGCAGAGACACAGTTTGGCGTGGGGGGGGGGGGGGGGGGGGGGGAGTAACTACACCCTGGTGGAAAAGTAAAAAAGGCTTCTGTCCCCCTCTAACTAGCAAATATATCATTGGCCCCATTCCAGGACCTGGGATTTCTTTAGTAGAACCGTTCAGATTAAGGTGCGTCGGTGGAAAGGGAGGACACAACCTTCCTCAGGAACGACAAGCGCGCCTCATTCTGTGATGTTCTGGGGACCAACTGCTGGAGTCACAGCACCAGTCACCAAAACAAGCTGACTGAACAAGCTGCGATATATATTAAGATATTGCATATTTATAATAGGACTGAGAGCGCATAATTAGGACTACAAGCTAAACTGTGGTAATTAACTGACAAATTTCACTGATCACTCTCAAAAAAGTAAAACCACTCAAAACTATATAAATTTATCATGCTAATCCTATTAAAGGTAATCTTATTGTTAATCTCACACATATATGGGTACACACACACACACACACACACACACTGTAATAGACATACTAACAGCCTAAAGCAGGACAAACCACACACACAACATCGTATCCTTAATGTGACTCGTTGCTATTTACCGTCTGCCGTCATATTGTACCCAACACTTATGCTGATGAATTCACAAAACCTTAAATGATTCAAAACTATAACTCAGAGCATGTGTGCCAAATGTAAACGGTTTACTTTCGCCACAGTGTAGGGCTACAAAAAAAACTTCTTTATCAAGGGCTCCGATAATATATGCAACATTTTTTGTAAATGACTGAAGAAAGTCGCACGTGATCTCAATAAACATGATTTTCATATAATGTGGCAAACACAATGTAGCGCCCCCTACTGGCTCAAAAATGAATGCCGATGGCGATCGACACGTTCTTTCCAGTCAGTGGGGGCTACAGATCATTTATAAATAATATAATATTTATATAGGCCATACATCTCTTAAATTACGTAATAATTCAAGCATGCATACCTTACGCCTCATGCTTCTGGGAAAACAGTTCCTCACCCTCTGTGTTTGACTGAAATGGGGGGAGGGAGTGCGAGGGGGGGGCACCTCCCCCCTCAAAATCCAATCCCCCCCCTCCCTCCCACTGGCTCTGACTGAGCCTTTCTGCTTCATAGAAACAAAAATCTAATGGAAAGTTCCTTGTGATGAATGACCTCACATTCCAATCTGTGCCATCCCAGGGACGCAAAGCCAGGTTCAGCGAGATGACAGATTAATCAGAAAGGCTGCTAATGGCTGAATATTTAGTAATATCACAGAGTTCTGTGGCCTGAGTTTGGGACGACAGCCTAGTTCATGAGGACCTGAAAGAAGAGCTTCCTGCTGTTACCTATGAGAGCAGCTCACAACAATAAAAACATTATATCATTATCAGAAAGTGGAGTAGTCAACAAATGGCTGTGATTCCTCTGTGCGTACTACTGCCTAATATACAGAGAATTAAGATAAATCAAATGGCTAGAGCCAGAGAAATCAGACATCAGCATTACGTATGTGTAAACAGGGCATGCATGCACTCACATTAACTAATGAAATGTCGGCAAGTGGAAATCATTATTGTAATGAGAGCAGATGATATGATCCAAACATACAATCTTCAGCAGAACTGCCTGCTTCAAACTGGTGCAATTTTAACTGAACGAGTTTGTGAAATATTTGGAAGGTTTCGGAAAAATATTAATCAGCATGCAATGGTTATTTACAGCAGGCATAAGAAATTCAGTTTTAAAATAAAAATTGTTCATTTTACTGAACAGGGGCTTAAAAGAACTCATTGCATAAAAATAGATTTTTCTTTTTTTCTATATTTCAATGCACAGACTCGCCCAGGATCCTGTCCTGCATCGCCCCATACCTGCCAGAGGGCTATGCCCCCCCCACCCCCCCATCCCGCTTGCAGATCTTCTCTGGGGCCTCCTTGCCTGCTCGGCATGTTTCAGATCTCTTCACAGATCCCAGTACCTGGGCTTCCAGCCCACAGTCCTCATCTCTTCCTCCTCGTAAATACTTCATGGTTCATTGAGGTGTGCCATGCATCGCTGTCTTGCCCAGATATTCACTCTCTTTTCAACTTCAATTTCTTGACTGACTCTGGGACATTTACTTGCAGGATTGGCTGATATTTACTTGAATCTATTCTGCTACCCGTCTGACCAATATTTTTCCATTTTAAGGCTGCCAAACATACCCAAATCATATCAGCTGCCAGTGAAGACTTTTTTATTCTCCCTTTGTTCTACAAATATATATATATATATATATATATATATATATTTTTTTGTGAGCAAATAATTAAACTGTCATTTCTTAATTTCAAAGGAAATAAAACTCACCAAGGCTTTGCATACTTCTGATACTAAATTATGTGTTGAGGTCTTGGAAAGGATTTTCTCTCCAGTTTAGATTAAACTTAGAACAAATACCCAGTCTCATCTACACTAGTGGCCAAAAGTGTGGAAACACCTAGCACTGGTGTTTGTTCTAATTGGTGGCAATTTTTATAAACATTCAAAGAATGTTTACAAATATCAAACATTGGACGATTAAATAAGTAACTGGAGAAACTGGAACGCAGTTCTGCAGTCTCTCAAAATCGGAAGTGTTCCCACAATTTTGGACACTGGTGTAGACTCTTCTGCAGATCTTTATCAAAGAACTGCGGGATTTGTCTTGTGTAGTAGCCATGATGTCAGACAAGCTGAATGGTTGGGATTAACCTACAATATTTATTTGCAATATCTATTAGCTGAACCTGCCAAATGTAAGCATATGGGGTAGTTTATAAACTTCACTTGTTTGATGTCAGTGAATATCACTTGAACCCAAAGGACTTTTTAAAGGGTCAAACTAATCCTGTTGGGGGGGGGGGGCGTGGCCTAAAACCGAAGCCAGACAGCACACGCTGAGGTACAGTTTGGACAGGATGCCAGACTGTCACAGGGCACTCGCACTCACACGAATGCGGCCACCATCTTTGCCTAATTTAATAAATGAAGCTTTAACAAGTGAATCAAATCTTTTGGATCTTCCAAAGTCGTGAATATTAAAGCTGTTATTTCTTTCATATGTACTGCGCTCACTTTAAACAGTAGTAATTATGCCCAGAAAATGGCAAAAAGATTCACTTAATTTTACACCATGTAGAGTTTTGTTTACAATTTACACCATGTAGAGTTTGGTTAAAAGTGTTCACGCGATGATTTCTGAGGGACGTACGCAGAGGGAAACATGAACAACCGTGCGAAACTGCAGTCGTATAGAGAGGCAGGCCCTGGGAGAAGCGTACAGCTGGGATACGTGTAATAAACCAGATTTAAATAGCAGGAGCTTCTGAAACGTAACACAGAGGAAACTGTACCTTCACTTCGCATTCACTGACATGGGGAGAAAATGTGGAAAAAAATGCTGTTTTGATTAACAGAGTGCCGGATATCGTCTTTATTCTCAGGAATACAGTGCGCTAGGGATACAGTGCGCTATTAAAATTTACAGCCACACTTGAAAGAGAGCAGCTGGGCAGGAAGCTGGAGTCCAACAGGAGCTGCATCAGTCCACACAGTCATTACCTCAGTCACATATCAGTATAATATTACACATCTTCCCTGCATCTCGCTGCACCTTGCAAGCACGTTATGCTACAACTGCTACGGGTAAAAACCCCTAACAATATAGCTTAGATAATGCAGTTAAGGTAAATGTAAGATCCTGAAAAAATTAAAGGGGAACTGAATTGAGGCGATGACAGAGATGAAAGCAGCACGCAGCCCTGATTTACGGAAACGGCTCAACGTGTAATAGCATGTGACTGATAATATAAACAGTATTGATTAGCGAGGACAGTACATTCATTTTCTGGCCTGGCTGAGCCCTGACAGCATAGTATAGCTTTTGCGGGGGGGTGGGGGCAGGTTCACTGCCAAGGCTCACAGAGCTATATGCTACGCAGCAGGGATGCTGCCCCTAATGGCTGGTGAGAGGGGGGAGGACAGCTAGTAGGGGGACTGGGGTGGGGGGGGGGGGATGTGCAACCAGCATCGAGCATCTGTGTGCCATGTGCTGATCCAGCAGGTAACTACTGAACAAAAAATTCAGCAGTATTAAATCCCACTGGAAAAGCAACATATGAGCAATTATACACTCACTGGCCACTTTATTAGGTACACCTTGCTAGTACCAGGTTAGACCCCCTTTTACCTTAACCCCTGTCTTAATTTTTTGTGGCACAGATTCAGCAAGGTGCTTGAAACATTCCTCAGAGACTCTGGTCTATGCTGACATGAGAGCATCACGC
>JAODJU010000014.1:4256947-4267811 GCA_026776725.1 Gnathonemus echidnorhynchus
GGGCGCAGAATATCTCATGCACTGAAATGAAATATTGTTCTCCTTGGTCTTATATTGCTGATAAGTAGAGCATACAATAAAAATATTGAAATACATGAACATGGCATTTTTAGGACACGGACATTAAGGAATAGTCAAAAGAGACGCCGTTAACCACCAGGCTGCATCATCTTCATTACTGACTTTTTAACAAGCTCCTGAATGAAGACGCGACACACAGTCACTGTCAGTCATTCATTCAGAACCTTTCTGACAGCTACAAGACGGCGTCCAGCATGTCAGCGTACAGGTGACAGGGAACAGAGCACCATAAGGGACTCGGCCAATCAATCAGCCTTAAAACTGTTTGTCAGACTGGCAGGAAATGGTGAAAAATGGCTCATAACATGAAGTCTATACACAAATGTATCAATAAGACTTTTCTTGGTGTCTGAGGTCCCTCTGTTCTACGTAAAAGTTTTAAATATCTATCCTAGTTATAGCAATATAAATTATATCCATGAATAGACATCTATTCTCAAATCTTATAAAAACATATAGTAGGATTACTGCCTATTATTTATAGCAAAAGAATCCAGACAGCCCTTACACAAAGCACCAAGCAAAAATATTCATATTTAATGCGAAAGAAATGTTGCTCTCCGTGACATTAAATGCAGGTTAAAATAAGACCATCTTAATTCTGTTTGTTTCCCGAGCTTTCAAACCTGCGTGTACATGACATGTTTTTCCAGTATCTTTATGAATCCCGGCTCCTAGTTTCTGTGTCTGACCTAAATACCTCGTATCGCAGTAAGGTCGTCGCCCCTCTATCTATCTATAAGTTAGTCATCCGGCCATTAAACCACAGAGATTAGGAAATAAGAAACACACTGGCCTACATAACACAGAGCTAATGTCTCCTTCTAGGTAACTGATGCAGGAGAATAGAGGCCGTCTGGTGCTCAATGCTACACATCATGAATAATGCAACATGTTTTTCCATCGCAGCCCCACAACAGCTCAGTAGTGTTTCCGTAAAGATGCATCGGAGGATTTTTCTATTTTTCCTGGAAATCAGCTTCAACTCTTATTTGCACAATTTTCACAATTATCAGCTATTACCATGATAAGAAACTGTATCGAGTCTTAGGTGCCTTTTCCTTTGGAGGGGTTTACATACCTCCTCCAGAAACAGGACAGCGCAAAAACGGTGTTTATTAAACTCTATTCTCGACTCCTCAGTTGTGCTGCATGACTCTCACTCTCAGTGACACACAACTGTACATATTTGTTGAATAACAAACAAAAGACTTTCCTTCAAGTCAATTCCGAGACATCCCACTTTTTTTTTTTTTACCCATAATGCAAGGCTGTTTCCCAGGCTCCAGGGTACAGTGATGTTTTAAGACTTTTTCCAAAATTAAGGAGCCAAGAATAGAGTTAATAAAACGTTATCTATATATAATATGTTAATCTACAGATTTGAATATAAAATATGGTCCTTATTTTGTCCATGTTGGATTAGTATACTGCTGCTCCGCCTCAACAGTCACACTGGTGCTCATGGACTCATCAGCTATGGAAATTCCTAATGTTCCAAGAACCGCTGTGACCTTCGTGAGTTCATGAGTCCCCAGTCTTCCAGTCCCTACAGGTTGCTGGCCTCTCCTAAACGGGACCCCTGAGCCATTATGGCGCCCTCTGTGGCCCACAGAGGTACTGTACGCCCAGCGCCCCTAATGTGCAGAAACAATGCCCTTTGAAATCCCATAGGTGACATGATTTACAAGCGTCTAAAAACACAACACAACGCTAGTTATGGGATTAGGCTGCACACACAGAACTGGGCTGTTTTTAGAAGCTGTTTGTTCACTTTTTTTTCTTTTTATAAAACACACATGGAGCAATTCGTTTTGAACCTTCACAATCTCAACCCAATTAATGCCCTAAATTATTTCAGGTGATTTTTGTACAAGATTAAGGTTTCAGTCCTAACATTCAACATAACTCACAATGTGCTATTTTTCTTAAAATATATACACGCACATTCTAAATATACGTTAAGGACAGTATGGTGGCACAGTGATTAGTGGGGGCTGAGGATTTAATTCCCGCCCCGCTGAGGTGTATGTGCTATTTTGCATGTTCCCATTGCCCGGTAAGTTTCCACACGCGACCCGGGAACATGTAGTTCCAGCAAACCAAGGTCTCTAAACCATCTTTTGCAGGATATTTGTGTGTCAGATCCCCGTATAACATGCTTTGCCATCCTGTCTGGATCCCTGACTGGATTAGCAGCTGCCGGAGACGGATGGATAGGCAAAGGCAGCACGGGAAATCCAGCACTACCTGAAACACATGAGCCCTGGACCCCACACCGTCACTAAACCGCACATCCCTCCGATTGCCCGCCTGCTTATTTAAGTGCCCGTCGTCCCCTCCAAGCTAACGAGGGACGTATCGGTGCCAGTAGTGTAGATCTGCAAACGCTCTTAATAACCGCCTGCAACAGGTAGCCTGCGTGTATTGCGGAGAAATTTCAGCCATTCTAACGATTAAACCTTATTCTAATGTATATGTAGTGACCCGACGACAGATCATAATTACATAACAATAAATGTCAGACGATGTCTAATAAACTGGTCGTATTTTAAAAGAGAGCACTGTCCCAGTCTTCTAGGAACTGTTAAAAAAAAATCATCTTAACTTCTCCATTACGGGCGGTTATAGCTCACATCAGGCTTTCTGTCCGTCTGCATGCCTGCAAACGGTATTAATCCAGCTGAAGTGTAACAGGCGAAAGCAGCAGTGAGACGCTGGAAACTTTCAATTGTTTGCTTCGCCTGGCGACCTGCGTGCCAGTACGTTTAGGATCCGATTAAACCACGAACCCCGAAGTTATCTGGTTAGACTGTGCGTTTATATCCGGGGATCCCTGCAGTCTGCTTTGCGTTTGTTAAGCCATGTGGGTTTGTTTTATTCCTATTAAAGCCAGAGTAATGTAAGGGTAAGAATACCGAGGCTAGGAAAGGCGAGGTGCGTTCGTGCATTGCACGGACTCCAAAATCAGGGGTATAAGCATGCAGTATGGATCGGTGCTGCTTCGGTATATGCATGCGGAACGGATTCGCTTCCCAGTGCCGGGGGACGCGGGGTCTGTGCCCGAACCTGAGCGGATCCGCGGCTCACCTCTACACTCACCTCGGTGCGGGACTGGAGCCGCTTGTTCATCTCATAGATGCGGTACTCGGGCTGCACCACGTAGGGAGAGTGTCTCCTGTAGAAAGGTCCAAACGGGGACGAGTAGAAGGGGTCGTGAGGGGCGCTGGACATGGTGGACATGCTGCCGGTGACGCTTCAGGCGATGCGGCGCAGTCTCAGCATCCGCGCCGCGCACATGGACCGCGATGCTCCGGAGCGCAGCTCACACTGCCGGCGTGCGGAGTGCGGGAGGGAGGGAGGGGAGGGACTGGGGCGGCAGTCCGGGGAAGGGGGGGGGGGGGGTTACACCCAATGGCTTCAAGCTGCCCCAAGAGTTGCAGTTTGCTGAAGGGTAATTTCCTGGCCGCTATGTGGATTTATTTACTAAGGAAAGAAAAAAAAAAACGGGAATTCAACAAGCACAGCAACATGCACTAAAAACCTCCCCCCTGTGTTTTGTCTTACGTCTTTATTGTTTTAAGATACATGTTCAGATGCATGTCCTACCCCCCCAGCAAGAGAACAACAAAACTTTGTAGGGCAGAACCGGACCGGTTGCCAACAAGTCTTTGATTATCACAATGAAACAACAACCAGCAATTGCACGTCTGTTTCTTTTGTTTAAAGTTATGCCACTAAAATAGCAAGCAAGTTTATTTATATAGCACATTATCATACACAAGAGGTCATTCAATGTGCTTTACACAGCAAGGCAAAGCAGAACGGATGATACAAAAGAGAATAAATAAATACATTTAAAAGCAATAATATAAGGCAGAATATAAAAGCACGAGGGGTTAATTAAAATAATAATAATAATAATAATTAAACACATTTCTTAGATCAACTGGTTTCATCATTAAATTAGTCCAATACTTCTCCCTCTCGAGCATCCTGAAAATACAAAATAAAATACAAAACACTTATGGCCTAATATATTACATTATGGCATATACAGTACAAAAGTTATAAGTTCACCAGAAAAAATGTAAAAGGCGGTTTTCCTCACGTTTTTCTTGACGGTCACCCTCGTACTTTGTCAGTCTGTGTAATGGACATACACCCTTCGCTACCACAATGCACAGAAAAAAGCATAAACACAGTCAAAGAAAAAGGGAGACTAATTAGCGACATTACAGATGTGTTCCGCATTCGGAATCATCTGTCATCTGTCATATTAGCATTGCACTCGCATTTCATTGCGTCCTTTCAGAAGGCACTAGGCTATATTTACAAAACAGCTTCTCACTCTAAGACAGCATTTTACTCATCACAAAAATGCCGTTGCGAGTCTTTACAAAGGTACACAGCAAAGCCTAAAACTGTACGACATGGAGACCTTTGCAAAAATACCTTATAGAAATACTATAATATAATATAGTTTATATTATAAATAAGACTGAACAGAACATAGAATACAAAAAAAAAAAAAACAGATTAAAAATTGTCACCATTACAAAAAAGGTAGTTTAACATTTTTTCCTGTGTATTTAAACCCAATGGAGGTCACATTTACAAATAACAAAATCCAGCGTAACAGATAATAGTTACATCGCCATAGACCAGGAGCGATTCTGACAAGGTCCTGGGCTCCTATTAGGCCAGATTTCATTTCTAGTTATTAGTGCACTGGCAGCGGCATTCAGAAGATCTCAGACCTTTCTTCGTGACCTGAGCTTTGTGAGGCTTTATGGCCAGTTAGAAAGTGCTACCATGAATTTAAAGTAAATGACTGGAGGCCTACTTACTTTACACTGATAATCTCAGCGTCAGCACAGTGTACTTTACTCTGGTAATCTCAGCGTCAGCACGGTGTACTTTACTCTGGTAATCTCAGCGTCAGCACGGTGTACTTTACTCTGGCCCGAGCTGCGTGGGACGGAGCGGCAGCTGATGGCCTGAGACACGTCGTCTTTTTGCCTGTTTCTGCATGATTAATTACTTCCGAACTTCCAAATGCACTTCCGTCATGGACCAAAAAAATACATATTATCCCTAGAGAAAGACCACAGTCCGGTGAAAAAAATTAAGGTTCAACGCAGAAATCAGTTATCATTCTCCTGATTCCTGCCTTGGTCATGGGCTCAATTCATTAATTGCTACTGGAAAAATTTTAAATGAAAGACTCCTTAACAAGTGCTTTGGCAGGTCAGCAATATGCTCAATTGTGTTACACCAACTTAAGCCACACTCCTACAATCATAGTTATATAATGATTTCAGTGCCTAATCACATTTAACATTCTTCATTTTTAAAGTTTAATTTTTACCATAACTCAAAACAGAGAAAGGATTGTAGAAAGTGGTCTTTGGTTTCTATGAATACGCAATGAAAATACAGATCTTTCCCTTTACATTTCAAACACAATTTATTTGCAAAAATTAAGGAATACACATACAGAGACACACAGACAAACACACACACACACACGCACACACAGACAAATACAGACACACACAGATACACACACACAACCATTGGTGTATCATATAGTTATGCATAAGTTCCTTTAATCATAATTTTACAGAAAATATCACAAATATTAAACCTAAAGGAAAAATAGTGAATTTTTATAAATCCCACAATGTAAAAGATTAAATGTTTGTTAAGACAAATCAAAATGGGTCAGGACACATTCGGGGGCCCCATGACTGAGTCTCTCTTCTGTCATGTTTCTATGGTAACATACTGCAATATCACAGTTGATTTGCAGGTTTAAAACCAGTTACTGCAGAATAATTGGCTTTCAAAAAAGTGCTATATTTTATAGTAGGCCTACTCTTAAGGTCAATTACTACAATACTCAAAATTAAACAATATGTTCCCTTTGGGTATAATTTTGTCTGAAAACAATACTATAGTAGTGCTCATTTGTGATATTTTGTTTCACTTTTATTTGTATTATTGTTGTACTGCTAGCACTAAACTAAAAAAAGTTACGCCAAACGTAGCATTTCATTTGTATGTGGTTTGCAGAGTATATCTTCAACTACAGTACATGTGTCTGTATGTTTCTGTTGAGGTTGTGTTCAGTTAAGGATCACCGGTCCATAAAATTGTTGAAAACTTGGTGATTATACCTATAATTATATCATTATTTGGATTTAATCACTTTTTCTTTTTTTACAACTGCAAGCCTGTTTGTTTTAAGTCTTCCGGAACTCAGGATGCCGGGGGGGTGATGTTGCAGTCAATGAAGTTGCAAATAGGCCTACACATAATTTGATTTGGGTTTTGAAATTGCAATAATATCCCGCGTTTTACGGAGCCAAGTGAAACATTTCTGATTTCAGAGCTACTAAAAATGATTACTTTCCACATGCTGCTGATTTGTGTATAAACACCTGAGTAATTTGCCGTCCAGCAGTAATGAAATGACAACGTTTCAAGATGGGTCTTAATTGATTGTTTGCTAACCTCAATTCCGTCTCTACATTTGCCAAGACGGTTTAATTTGTAAAATAGTCGCCTGGGGAGTTTCTGGCGCTTATTTAAATGGTCTGACAAATGATGAGTAATAGTTAACACTATCAGCAGAAATACTGAACAACAAACTGGAAAAACGACATTAATGCGTCGGCCTGTACATACATATCTTTCCTGAATAAAGCAGGTAAAACACGCTCATTACTTTTGATAATACTAATGAACCTATTAAAGTTGAACTTCCCGTCGTCAATTCACACCGTCCCTTTGTTGCGTGCTGAAGATGTCGCGACTGAAATGTAGAAATCGGTTATCTAAAAAAATATATTTTATTATTATTAAAAAAAAGCCCAACAAACGGGAGAAAAGCAGCAGTGGGCAAATAAGCAGGGCTGGCTGAAATGAAAGGCAGCCCCTCGCCTTGTGTGTAAATGTTTTCTGAATATGAATGAAATAAGCGGAAGATGCCGGAGCGCAGAATCTCATTAGCATCCTAATAGCGCGCGACTTCATTTGCATTTTGGCTTCAGTGATTTTGTTTCACTGGAAGGAGGTGGGAGAAAAAGAAAGGCGAAAACTTTGAACACCCCCAACCCTTTCGATTTAAACGTAAAGAAAAATTAATGTACAGATGGAACACCTCTTTCAAGTATTATTTTACTTGATAAATGCAACATCGGCAATTGTGTAAAGAATCCGAATTTTTCCAATCGACCATGGTAATATTATTCACAAAAATTATATTACACATTAATATATGTATTGTTTCACAATAGACGTCAATTGTAAACAAGGTGTAAAAGAAAAAAAAATAGGGCATTTTATGTCCTTACACTAGTTGACACTAGTATATTAAGAACGGCAAAAAATACAAGCAGACAAAGCTCAGTGAGTAAAAAATAATGCATAATAGACTACAGAAAATGGGATCACAAAAGACATGGGAGCAATTAAAAGTGTTCAGATCAGAAACAAAAGCAAAAGACGATAACTGCCAAGAGACAATAAGTTATTAGGAGAAATCACAAGTAATTAAAAAATGCATCCATTCACACGGTATGTTTGATCTGCAGATCTGGGCAGTAACCTGCCGTTCTCATCTCGTTGTGAGCGACTTGCTGTGTGCAGTGGAGCCAGGGATGGGCATCTTCTGAGCGTCATGGCGCGAGGCAGGACTGAGGACAGTGGAGCGGGATTCAAGGCAAACAAACACGGTTTATGAGCAGAGAGGGAAAACTTAAGAGAACTGAAAGCAGACAGAACTAACAAACACAAGGCAGGGAAGCACTTTATAAGCAGGGCTAACGAGGAGCTGCTGGAGTGAATCACACGCGGACTGGAACAAAAGGTAGGGCAGACGATTAGCAGGCGTGGCTCGTTAGGGTCATACTGGGGAGGAATCAGGAGGGTCAGGCAGGGCAGAACATGACGATTTCTCAGACAGGGGGCGCCGGTGGTGAAGCGGGCCTAGGGCGCCATCTTCTGAGGGGGTGCTGACTTAGCCAGCTGATTTCACTTTGTCTCTGACAGGGGGCGCCGGCGGTGAAGCGGGCCTATGGTACCACATAGGCTTTGACTGGTACTGCCTGGGTGTGACACACTGTTTAAAGCCTGGAATGCACCAAGCCGGTCTTCAGCAGCTGAAGCCATCTGAAGCTGTCGGTGAGAGTCGGTGACTCCAGCCGGTGTGAGTGACACGGTCAGACATGGTTATACTCCATTTAGCATGTGGAATCCATGTCAAAGCTAGTTGGCGAATCTGAGCTCTCCGATTAGGCTGTATGTCAGCCGTTACTTCTACTGTTACCGGTGTGTCTTAGCGCAAGTTTACACGACGGACAGGAGCTGATCGTGTCTCAGTTTCGGTTGGTGCTGGTTTTCTGCCGTTGGCTTGGTGTGTTCCAGGCTAAAGAGCTGAGGATTCACGACACCTTCCGAAGGCTCATCTCTTGTTGGGGAGCTGGACATGCTGCTACCTCATATATTTCTGTGGCAGTTCCTTTGTTGTAACGCTTATCTTCCTATAGTAACTTTAGCGCTTAGCATGACTTCGGCACGTTTGGGTTGGGCCTGCTGTTTTATTGGCTCCAGACAGGGGTAGGTTTGTCATTTCTTGGACCCCCCACAGCTCAGGGCCCCCATGCTTATGGGTGGTTTCAGTGGGTGGTAAAGACCAACGCTGTCCAGAGGGGGTCCACCCTTCATGGACGGGCGGGTCGCTCTCTCCTTCCCATTTATCATTTCACTCCGTAGATCTGTTGTCAGCTGAAGCCTGTGGGATTGCCCCCCCCCCCCCGAGTCCTTCCCCACGTCCCAGCATGCTCCTCCCCCATGCATGTCTTCTCTCTCTCACATATTTTTATTAACGAATTATCGCCACCGATAAACCACAGTATGTTTAGCTGGAAATTGTGGTGGTTTGACCAACCCTCAACTTCCAACAAAGACCTTCATTATCGAACTTTTAATCCGTCGAGTCCCAGCTGGTAGATGAAACAGTTTAAACTCACATCAGCCTGGAGCTATAAAACAGCGGCTGCTCTGGGGTTTACCGCCTGCACCCCTTACGAGGTCCGCAGTAATATCATTTTAATTCTTAATCTCAGTACATCCCACGGCCTTAACATCGTCACCCAATAACGTGCCAAAGTATCTAATTGGAATATTAATGGGCCAAGTGCAACAGCGGCCTTAAATGATATCAGGAGAGTCCGGATGGCGATTGCAGTGCTATTATTAGTTAATGAAATCTCCGAAGCTGGACTGAATGCACAAAGCCTTCATTTCGCTTGAGGCAGAGACAGAGCAGCGAGGGTCTGGCCTTCTCGACCCCACACTGGGACCTGGACCTGAATCCATACCCTCTGTGTGGCTTCCGTTTGGTACCAGTTACGACGGACTGAGAAATCTCACTGTCTGCAGGACTCACTGCATCTGCAGCTCTGCTTTCTCCCTCGCCATCCATTTCTCTTCATTTTCCTTATGAGTCACTCTGTTACCAGCCACCCCCAAAGCACCAGTGCAGCGCTGACACCAAGCCAGTTCCAGGTTGTATCCGCGCAGCAACGAAAACAATCACCTTTACCATTTACAGGGGTGACATTTAAAATGCTCGGTGCCATTAGCTGTAAAATTCTAATACCTCATTGAGAACAAAGTCAACCGATGGTGACAACCTGAGCAGAATGTTAAAGATTAAAGATAAACAACGCTGGTCGACCAGTTATTCAATGTTTGGAGTAAAATTATACATTTAATATCAATGCGTAAAATCTGAAAAATGCACACATGGTTTGTAGGGACATCACTGTAAAAATTTATGATCAGACCTGCAGTGACATTGTTTAGAGGTATAAGGCCTTATATACACCTCACAATGGTAAAGTGTCAGATATTCATGATATTATGTATGTGCGGCTGGAAAACCAATATCAGCTTCCAGCACATATCATAAAGGATTTATTAGGCACGTCAAATAATCACTGGCAGCTCCAGTGAAGTTGGCATGCAAACACATAAATAAAGTGAATGAACAAATAAACAACTGTAATTAGTAGTTCATTAACAGAGCAGTTTGTATTCGCCTCCCAGACAATTAAGTGGTACACTAACCCTTCTCAAATCGGGGGGGGGGGGGGGGGGGGCCTGCTACTTCTCACCCCCGGTAGCAGGTGTTCCTGTCCCTGGATGGACACTGCAGATGATCTGTATTGCACTGGGAGAACTTGAGACATATATGTAAAAACTCCATATACATGTATGTACGTATTTGCACCTTGTCTTGTGTTGTACTAACTGTTCGTTTGTGAGCGTGTTATCTTGCTACTGCATGCATAAGAATCTGCCTCTGGGATCAATAAGGTTTTCATTTTATATATATTTCTTATTTCATATATATTTCACACTGCAAGCTTGCAAAGGAGGCGGAGACCAGCCTAATTTGACCCCGCCCACTTTCCTCATGTACTTTAAATTTATCACATATGTTTCCATTGGCTACTGCCTTTATAGTGAAACGGGCCTCTGACCTGCTAACAAAGCCCCAGCGCAGTGCTGCACAGCGCAGTGCTGCACAGCGCAGTGCTGCACAGCGCAGTGCTGCACAGAAATGCAGGTCCACACCAACCCCCCCCCCCCCAACACCTCAGAATCCACAGCAGCTTTTTGCCAGAATCACTTACTGGTCTGATGGTTACTGCCGCTCTAGGCTGCCAAGGTGGGGGGGGGGCGGGGGGGCACCCTGCCATAGCTGCAC
>JAODJU010000014.1:4292812-4323109 GCA_026776725.1 Gnathonemus echidnorhynchus
ATATTGGCGCTAGGTCAAAAAAAGTGCGGGGGACAGAATCACCTGTTTCTAAAAGTGAGGGGGACGTGTCCCCCCCGGTTGCTACGCCCCTGACTGTGGTGTGAGATAGCCGTGGTGTGAGATCGCTGTGGTGTGAGATCGCTGTGATGTGAGATAGCTGTGATGTGAGATAACTGTGGTGTGAGGTAGCCGTGGTGTAAGATCGCTGTGGTGTGAGATAGCCGTGGTGTGAGATCGCTGTGGTGTGAGATAGCCGTGGTGTAAGATCGCTGTGGTGTGAGATAGCCGTGGTGTAAGATCGCTGTGGTGTGAGATCGCTGTGGTGTGAGATCGCTGTGATGTGAGATCGCTGTGATGTGAGATCGCTGTGATGTGAGATAGCTGTGATGTGAGATAGCTGTGGTGTGAGGTAGCCGTGATGTGAGATAGCCATGGTGTGAGATAGCCGTGGTGTAAGATCGCTGTGGTGTGAGATCGCTGTGATGTGAGATCGCTGTGATGTGAGATAGCTGTGGTGTGAGGTAGCTGTGATGTGAGATAACTGTGGTGTGAGGTAGCCGTGATGTGAGATAGCCATGGTGTGAGATAGCTGTGGTGTGAGATAGCCGCGGTGTGAGATAGCCGTGGTGTGAGATGCACTCCCTTTGGGGGATGCTGTCTGCACACAGGGAGTAGAGAGGACTGTATGTCTGCTGGGTCTCTTTCACTATGGAGCTCTGTAGTAGCTTGTGCAATGTGCTGGGAAGCTGGTTTTCCTAAAAGGGTCTTTGTCCCCATTTTGTTGGCTGTTTGAAAAACAAGGTCCTTCAGTTTGATTACCTGTCCTGGGCACACACCCCTGTTCAGGCTTTGACCCCAAGCCTACCACCAGGACATGCTCCTTATCCTGCCGCATCCTTACTGTGGGGCATCAAACTCAATCCCTCCACCCCTGTTCAGGCTTTGACCCCAAGCTTCCCGCCAGGTCATGCTCCTTACCCTGCCGCATCGTTACTGTGGGGCATCAAACTCAATCCCTCCAGTCCTGGCTCCTGCAAAACCGAGTACAGTGTCTGCTATCTTCTTCCCAAGTAATGAAGAGATATCTGTCACCTGTGGGGTGGCAAATGACAGGCTTTTCAGTGTCAGTTACTCTGTCCTCTATAAAGACCACATTGGTTTGGTTTCTATTTCTCACAAATTAGTCTATGGTGCTTAACAATCATATCATTAAACAGCACACAAAACCATAATCAGCAATTTTATCACCGTAATTATCGACGTTATCACGATTATTGGTTAATGTCAGTGTAGTACTTACGTTGAATATGTTGCGTATTCGCTCCGCGAAAAACTCGGTCCAGCTTACATCCATCATACGGCAGGAGTATTTCACAGAGATAGCGAAGCAAAGTATTAACACTGTATGCTAATATAAAAACCGTAATACGCAACTTTTACTTAGAAACAATGTGCATATTGAGAGCCAAGAGCTTTGGATCCACCAGTTTCTGCTCCACCGTCACCATATCTGCCGGCTGAGGGTTTAACTCTGACCGAACTAGTCTGTGTCTGTGAATGATAGCTAACCTATGGCTGTGACTAGTGAAATTTATGGTTTCTTTTGCTTTTTGGCCTGTATAACCAACAGGCGCCTCGGGATTCCTGAATATCACTTATTAATGTGCGCAGTTTATTTTATTTTACAGTATATTAATAAGCCTATTATCCACCTGCCTTTGAACATACATTAATCACCAAATTTACATAAAATAGTTGACTACCTGTGGTACATAACATAGTTTCATCTAAGCGTACTGTACATTTTGTTACCGGATAAACTGCAGTAAGCATTAATTAAGCAAAAATAAAAAGCAATTCCTCTCTGTGCTGGTAAAGTACCGTATCTCTGCATAAATGTCGGTGGCGATTGCTTTGCCTTTTTCTGTGAAATGCTGTCCCCTTAAGAGGGGACGTGCGAAATAGCAGATAAGCAGCAGTGGTTGTGTAACGTATCTGACCTGTTAATGTAGCTCTCAAGCTCTTCACACCGGAATGACGGCGGCGTGCATGTACATCCACACCGCAATTTTAACCCGATCTCAAGGATGGAAGCAAGCGCCAGTTTATGGTTTTAATTTGTCACCCCAATGAGGAAAGCTTCTGCTTCAATCACTGGTCTTTTATGTTTTTTGTAGGTAGTAACACACAGATAATTGTACGAAGATAAATAACCCCAGAGGTTAAATTCCCATGAAGTGGACTAGTTAATATGACGGGTATAGCACTTAAATGAATCACAAATGCTGGCTAAATGATCTCCCCAGGTGAAGATCCCGCTCCGCTAATGGACACTCAGGACGTCATGAACAAATGAACAATCAGAAAGCAATCAGATCTCATGTCCCAAATGTGAAATGCATTTTGTTTGTGTGCATTTATCTGAAGTGTCAGTTACGCGTTTATAGAGCCTGTGTCTGCGTCTTGCATAACGGCGTGATACACCCATGTCATAATTGGCACGACTTGCATTTATTTATATTGGGTCTAACGAGCTGTTGGTTGGTTGCCAGCGCGGGCGTCGTTAGGTCCGATCACTCGGGCTATAGCCCCGAGTATTTTAGCCCCGATGTCAATTATCTTCCTTCCTTCAAAAAAAGTTAATCCCCAGGTATAGCTGACCTACCTCCTGATCTTTTCAATAGGTAGAAACTCCCCTAGTTGCCAGGCAAGCAGTAAAAAAAATCTTTTAGCCATGATAAAGAAGATTTAATGAAATTACAGCTGGAAAGGTACATGACCTCACGCCCACATACACTGAAAGTTATAAGTAGGATTAGAAATCATAAGGTGGGCTCATATGGATCGCGTTCAGAGTGAGTATTCAGATAAAATGCAAGCATACTTATCCGCGGCTACATAATTGTGCGTAAAATGCGAGTAAATGGGCGTAAACTGTCACACAACTTTAGTCAATCTCTTTAGAAAGTAATTTGTAATGAAACCACTAGATGTCCCCATAAATCTTTTGTAGAATTTACGACAAATTAAACACGTAGGCCTCTCTTGTAGGTATGTATGAGGCTACATTACATCAATTTATTTAGCAGGCATTTTTGCCGATCGGAGAGCTGGCATCCAGCGTCCCAGATGAAGTTGAGGACTTTGCTCACAAACCCAATGGGATTTGAACCAATGACCATGAAGATCGCCAAGCCTGACTCCCGCTCCCACCACTAAAATAAATCCACGTCAAATAAAGCTATACATAAATGGGATATCTGTGTTTAAACACAATTATATAAATCATGAATTACTTTTTACATGCATTTTCTTTCGCTTAGGCTATTGCATTTATGTTATTTGCATGTATGAGCAGATAATGCTGGACAGTCATATTTCAGTGTAACATCTGACGAGGTTTAGATCAAGGCTGCTGAGGAATATATGTCTGATAGAAAGAGGATTGTGGAATTTCCTACGCAGAGGAAGCTGCTCTTCCTTCTGGGCCGACCAGGAGCAGACCTACAGATCAGAGCAGCAAACTTAAAACACTGTTCTGGAAAGGAACAGGCAGCGCTTGGCAGGAAATCCCGGTTTTAATTTTCAGCTGAAAAATGTATGCCAGAGAAAAAATAACGGTGATGTTACTTTTTGTGAGGGTGGTATTTGTGCTTTGGGATTCCTGTGCATCCTGGTGCAAACTGGAAAACAGATCTGAGATACGTTTACCTGGGAAGCACAGCAAATATAATGAGCTCTGTGCTTCTTGCTCCGGGTTTAAGTGTGCATGTCTCCCACCGTGGCAGCCTCTGTAGGCTCAGTGACATGCTGCCCCACCTGAGGTGCTCTGGGTTGGGGGGCTGCCACAACGAATCTTCTGGGGGCCAGTCTCTGGTGCCCCCCCGCTGCTTTGTTTCACTTCGTCACCCCACCACAGGACCGGAAAAGTTAAAGCGGCACCATGCTTTGTGTACGTCGGCTGGACCCACGGCCAGGGAGCAGGATGCCCGCGTCCAGGCTAATTGCTCTGTCGGGCCTCCCCGAAGATGAGGTAACGCTCCGTCCAATATAAAGCGCACGGAAACGGGGCTCAGAGGTTAATCGCGTTCGAGAAAGCTGGCAGAAAACCCGGCAGTCTCCGTGCATAAAAACAAAGACACTGCAAGAAATATATAATATTACCGTAGACAATGCAAAAGACCTTGATCCTGTGCTTCAAACTTAATACTTCATCGTTAGAGTAATGATCACTTGGATAGATGACCATCTGTCCTGGCTTATGCGTGGCCTTATAGATCAGGGGTCACCAACCTTTTTGAGACTGAGAGCTACTTCACGGGTACTGAGCCGTACGAAGGGCTACCAGTTTGAAACGCCCTCCTAAACTTATCTAAACTCCATGTATAATAAACATGTTTTTAATGCTTTTTTTTAAGATATTGTCATTTTCAAATCTATATAAATGCAAATGTGATTAAAGAAGAATAGCAACAGGATAAAATTAAATTTTAGACGCTGTTCAATGGTGAGTTGTGCTATTTTAACAGGTCCGCAGGCGATTCACGTGGTCCTTGGGGGCATCCTGGGGTCCGCGGGCGATTCACGTGGTCCTTGGGGGCATCCTGGGGCCCGCGGGTGATTCACGTGGTCCTTGGGGGCATCCTGGGCCATGTTGGTGACCCCTGCCCTAGATATTGTGTGAGCTTTGTGCATTTAAAACTGAATCACACCTTTAGTTTTATTATTCAGCAAATTACGGTAAATTTGACCTTGTCACTAATTGGAAAACATTTTGTTACTCGTTACATGTACAGTATGTAAATCAGGGATATGATAGATTATCCTGATCAGTTCGCTGTCTGCCTCAAAGATTTCCGATGCTGGTGTTCACAACAGGCATGGGTAAATAATTAACAAAAATACATTTATTTATATTCCATAGACCATGTCGTTATTCCAATTAGAAGTAGTTGGAGTAGAACAGATTTTGGTTCATGTTGACAAGAAGTCTCGCCTTGGGCAGAGTAATTTAATAGATCAAAATTTCACTGGAGTTGTGCTAAGTACATCAAAGGAAAGCCATTTCATAATCTACCCAGTGATTTTAATGGCGGGATGCAGAAGAGTGACAAAAGAAATCTTTCCGTCTGTTACATCAGACGTTATCTGTTTGCATGACGTACAATATGTTCTGTCTTTCTGACCGCTGTGCAGTGACAGAAAATTGTACAGCGAGTCGGTTATTTCACACAAGATATATTTAGTCACGTGCGACCAAGGAAGGGTGCATATCTTTCTATTTCTTACTGCTTCATGTCGACATAAATATTACTTGAAACTGTCCCAGTTATCTGAAAACTCACAAATAACTCACGGTGACACGAGTTTTAGTTTCATCATCGTATGGGAATGATATCCATCATTTTGAACAGCCAAGCTATTAAAAACGTAAAAAAGGTCATTTACACACTTTTAAGTTTTGTTTGTCTTATTATTATTACAATTATTGTATTATTTTTGTTATTGTTATTATTATTACTTATAGGTGGTTTAAGGGAGGACCCGCACGGCTGTCCTCGAGCTCTGCCGCCCTCGCACCCCGAACGCGCTGCCGAGGCCACGCCTCCTCCTCTCTCTCGCCGTTTGATTGGCTGATCCTGCCACCGCACGCAAATTCGCCGGGGAAGCAGCCAGCGGGTGAAGTTTGCACCCCAGAAGCCGGAGCCGGAGAAGCGGCGTTGGAGACGGGCTGCTGCCTCGGAGCTGTCCGCCGCCTCGCTGGTGCTGAAGTCGGGATTAACGGGAGCGCTCACGCTGTACACAAAGTGGCGGATCAACTCTATTTTGTTTTGCAGACGTCTTTAACGGGGGAATCAAATTGATCATTGCGGAATTAACAGCCCGAATATACATTTTTTTGGTTTTAAACTATTCTTATATTAATCTCGTTTGGAAATACTGTCCTGGATGACTTGGGACCGGAAAAACAGGTAAATAAAACGCAATGAAGATGTGAGGATTAAGTAAAATCATAGTAAGCAGGAGCATGTAAAAGCCTGCGCGCTTTGCTGGCTCGGACTCTTTGGCAGATCAAGTCCAAACAGCGCTGCCGTTCAGGTGTAAAGCTTTCCTGCCCTGTCCAGTACAATGTAGGCTACTCTGCGGGTGTGAAGGTGCAAGCGGTGGATTTTTAAAGCATGATTCAGTAAAGTTTACGGTCTTGTTTTATAATATATATATTTATAATGTGGTAGCTGAAAAAATACCGGAATATACAGTCGGTGAATGTAGGAGATTTGGCAGCATGACAGTAAGCAGTAATCCTTGTCTGACACTGGCGGGGTTACATTAGGCTGCTCTGTTTTGTAATCACGCTGTTCGCTTCTGGACGGCACGACGGGCAAAAACCTGCGGGTCTGGGGGCTCGAATCCCGCCTCTACTCCGTGTCTGAGTCTGTGTGGAGTTTGCATGCTTTCCTCTGAGTTTCCTCCAGAAGTCCAAAGAAACGCAGTTCAGCTAATTGGTCTCTAAATTGCCCGGAGGGTGGGACTGTATGTGCCATGTAAAGGACTGGCATTCCGTCTTGGGTGTGTCCTGTGCTGCCCGGGTTGTGCTTATATCCCCCCCTGACGTCCCCGGGACCCTTAACAGGGTGCGATAGATGTGCCTTTCTTTGTGTGAGCGATCTGCACCTGTAACTCCTGTCATTCAGGCTGCTGCTGAGTGGTTTTATGAACCTTGACAAAGGTACCCTAAACCTGGTATTTGACTGACCAGAACTAACGTTTTAACATTCCGGAAACTCTGCCTGGTTTTCATCGGGCTGTTCAGCCTAAAGTGCTAAGCTACAGGTCATAAACGATGTTTTAAGAGATATTTTGCTTGATTGAAAAAGAAAAAAAAACCTCCATATAACCGTTTCATGTTTTGTGACACAATAACCCAAAATGTACGGTCCTGTGGCCTGGGGTTTTTGACGGATTTCTGCCAATGGCACAAATCATTAACATAATTAATTCAATTATTATTATTTTTTTGTCTGTTTTTAGTTACATACCTGAGATATGACTCATTAAATTCCGTATTCTGGTCTTGGTAAATTATCAGAATACTAAGCACTTATGTAAGTCGCTCTGGCTAAGGGCGTCTGCCAAATGATGTAAATGTAAATGTAAATGTACTAGTACTGTTAGTTATTTATTTTTGTATTTAACGTTATAGTCAACAAGTGCATGGGTTGGTTTTCTGAGAAACGCGGCATTGACCCCGCTTCCGTCAGTTTGATGAATCACAGTCATTTGCTAGCTGCATAATCAAAGCCCTTTCCGTGTGACGTCACAAACGTGACCACCCTACCGTCGATCCTGAGACCCCAGCACTCCGCAGCCCTCTACACACACGGACATGCACATTACACTTAGCATTTAAAAATGTCAAAAAAGGATTATTGGTAGTCTGTAACCTGGTTTTTTGTTTATGATTTCATTATGATGTCTATACGTACATAGTGTCACATGACATGGAACTGCGTCCATCTCTCGGTGACAAAGGAAGGAAACGTAATAAAATATAACAGAACAGACATGAAAGTATTTAAAAAACAAACTCTTGGTCTAAATAATTGTTGATAGCCCCCAACCTCCCCCCCACGTCCAATCCACATTTATAATCCAAGAGATGGAATACCAAAGTTCGGATGGCCTACTGTATGTTTAGCGCGAAAGGCAATAACATACACGTCTGCGCACCTCCATGACGTTGGTTTTTATTTCTAGGGCTGGACCTCTGGGGCCTGTAATATAAAGAGTTTTTAAGCTTAATATTAATGAACACAAGTTCAGCAACATTTCGACACAAATGCCTCAGGGGCAATGAGGCAGGCGGGACCCTTAAACTGGAATGGAAGCCATAAGCACTGATTGCTCCTCCTGCTGGTTGGAGGACTGAAGCGTTGACATTAATAATGTCTAATGGTTCAGCCAGGCGTTGAATTTTAATGGGCAGCGGCTGTAAATGTTCAAACTGTCGAGCGAGTCGCGTCCAACACGTTACGCAACACGTCACACGTGCACGCGCCAGGCGAGTCTGAGCTCGTCTATTATTCTTCAGAAACGGCCACGCAAACGCAGACACGCACTCTCAGCAAACCACGATCGGTTAAAATGGTATGGTCAGTTGGTATGGCCCTAAAACAGCCAGACTGTAATGCTAGCCCGCTGCCTTCAGGAGGCAAAGATGGAGGTGATGTTTTTGCCTGAAGGTGCTTCACTGTTTCTGGCCCTGGTTAGAGGAAGCAGGCAGACAGACACAGAAATATAACAGGCTTCAGAACAGAGGTCAAAGGTCAGGAGAGATGTTTACCCCTATAGATTTTAAGTCCAAGATTACTTCTCTCCAAAATGTGAATTTGCCAGATCCTTTACAGCTTCACCTTCCCAAGTTAACTCCAAGTGGCGAGGCTGGAAAAAAAAAAGACATGAATAATTCTCAGCGATGCTGTTTTGCTGCAGTCTCCTTAACTCAGTCGTGATGATAGGTTTAGCCATTTTGAGATTTTTAATATGAGATGAAAGTAATAATTAAACATTTTTTTTCTGAGTTGAAAGCAGTAATTACATAGATTTTGAAAAACTTTATTTTGATGGAGATGAGACAGGAATGATGGCAACGAGAAGTGAATACAAAGAAATTTCCCATAAGCCATTGTGAGGCATTTACAGATACCTGCCGAATATCATCTGTCAGTGGCAGGTTGGAGAATGGGACCCAACCCCCAGGGACAATCATAATTAACTGCTGAAAATCTGCTGAATCATTAATTGAACAGAAGAATAAAACATTTTCTCTTTTATTTTCAGTGAGGAGTTCTAAGCTTTGTATTCATTTTTAATTGTGTTACCCTTTTATCGTCAGGAATGATACTTGAGGTTCTCTCAAAGCTGATGCAATATTAAAATATCAGGGAATACTTATAGGAGAAATAATCGCGGTCCCTGGGCCCGACCCGCAATGTCTGTGTTGGCCTAAGTACTCATTCACCGACGAGAAAAGGCGTGTGGGAACGACGTTTGGGCATTTCTCTATTACACTTCACAGGCGAGCGTGGGGAATTAAAGGCTGAGGTGAGTTATATCACTATGAAGTGAAACTTTGGTGTAGAGACGATTTATGGGCCAATGAGATAAGCCGAACCAAAAGCAGCTTGTAAACTGCCAGGGAGTATGAAAGATACATTTAAATGTCAGAAAAACACAAGGGCATCTCCTTATTAATCTGCTAATGCCCGCGTCTGTCTCGGCCCTCTCTGACATTTCCAGCAGTATTTTCCGGAATAATGAGACGGGGCCTTGTACTGCTGCTCACTCGGGGAAATTGGTCATATCTATCTGTCATCTTTTTAACAAGCAGCAGATGTGATGTGGTGTGGTGTTGTGTTCAGGTCAGGTGACCGGGCTGCTCGCCATGCGCGTTTCATTTTTTTTGACGGTAATATCTCTGCGGCCCAGAGGACCAGGCATGTGGCATGTAGGTTATTTCCCGCATGCGTGGTCCTTCACACCCCCGTCCATTCCCCTTCCACCCGGGATCTGACAGCACCCGTCTTTCAGCCTTAGCGTATATCCAGGCGTAAATGGGAAATGCATCCTCACTAAATAGCGAACATAAAACATATGCAGGAATTTCAAAAGAGGCTTCCTTTTCAACGGATTTGGTTGTGGATACCGGGGGGGTTGTTCTTTCTAAGGCCCCACTGAAGAAGTCACTTTGGGGCCCCTGGTGTAGTTACTGTCTGTGGCAAATTGGGGCCCCCGCGCAAATTTGTGGTCCGAGTGTCAGTAAATAGCGCCTCTGTACGTACTCCAAGTTTAAAATGTTTTTTTTTCCATTAACTCAAAAAACATTGTAGCTGCTATTACTTATTTTATGAGGGTAAGTCATTGAAACGGCAGTAACAACAATGTGTCACACACACCATTGCAGAAAATAAGTTGACACCCAGTAAAATCTTTAAGATCGTGTAACAAGTTGCAAGGATAAAAGCAGATGAGTTTTCCCAAACCCCACACACACCCTGTGCACTTCGCCAGCAGTCAGGGACCTCGACCAGAGCCCAGAGCAGCATGACTTAAAAATGATCGCTCCTGACACATCTGCAAGCTGTCTGCGCAGGGCTGAGCTCTCTGAAATCCTCCGGGGGAGAGAGACGCCACTGTGAAATTCTGCTGCCGTTTCTCCCGCATTTTAACGCCGGTTCTTCTGGAGCCGGGATTTCTTGTCCCGTCTGTGGGGTGTATGATAGCATATCAGCCGTAATCATAGCTGGGTGTTTTCCCCGTGAAGATTTTTAACAAGTGCTTCCCCAATTAGTGCTGCTTCCTAGAGGACTCATTGCGTAACGGCTGTTGGATTCCAGACTGTAGCAGTGTGTAATAATGAAAATTGACTTGGAGTATTGCTTGTGTCCAAAAAAAAAAAAAAAAGAAAACAAACAAAAAAGCCAAAGACATACTGTCCTCTGAAAATTAACGCAATTTTAATGATTCTTCACTGAAAAAATCTGCGTGTTGACAAGTCGCTTGGAACTCAGAGTGCAAAGACAGCTTTGGATTTATTAATGGTGCACATTTAAAACGATGCACATTAGTACTTACTTTCAGCCAAAGGACAACTTACAACCAGCTAGAGAAGGTACACAAACACTACCCCAGGGCAGTAGTCTTCAGGTTCTAAGTCCATGTACTTGACCCGCCTTAGAGCAAACGCTGCTGTACAAAGTGACCGGTACATCCATTTATACAGCTGAACTGCAAACTGGGGGGGCTCAGGTTAAGGGGCTGCCCTATATTTTCATATATCCTGTATCGCTGTACAATAAATAGCACAAAAGGATACGATGATACCATGAAAACTCTGTGACTTGAACTCTTGTGATCAATAGCCTTATTGAAAGTCTGCTAGCAGAACATGCGCCACAGTGACGTTTGGACTGTCCCCAGTTAATTTTAAGATGCTGAAGAGGGGACCTCAGACACCTTCGGGGTCCCATAATCCCGGCGCAGTGCTGCTCAGCGGGTTAGAGCACTGTGTCTGCGATCGGTGGCTCAGAGGTTCGCATCCCGGGAGAGGTCGAGTGATTTCACACTTGGGCCTGTAAGCAAGGCTCTTAACCTCCGACTGCTTTGGGGATTTTTCTCCAGGAACATATGTCACTTTGGATAAAGGCATCGGATGAATAAATAAAAATGTAAAAAGAAAATGCTTTATACTGACTGCTTCACCTCTAAATGATCGCTCAACAAGCACGTGCCAGGTGTGATCTCTCCGGGCCAAAGACCGGCTGTGCTGTCAATGCTGAGCATCACCAAACATATGAAACCACAGCTGTCAACTTAGTAGAAAAAGAATCGTTACTACTGACGTATGATGAGCCCCAAACCTTCGTTTTGAAGGTGTGTTTGGTTGGGAAGACAAAAGAGCTGGTTTACAATCTATCAATCTTGACAACATGAATTGCTTTCAAGTTTGTGCGTTTTATAGTTTTTCTGAATTGCTAAAACACTAAACCTCATTCTTTGAACAAAACTGCCAATTTCCAAAACTCAGTTATTGAATCAGTCACTCCTTTGGCCAAACTTTAAACAGTGCAAACCTAGTTAGACACAATTTGCAGATCTGAACAGATTCTCATTCATCAAAACACATTTTGCACCGTGGTGAACTTCGATGCGAAGTAGAAAACACAGGCCGCAGAAGTTAAGCACAGCCAGCACACAGTAGACATCATTTAAACACAATGACTCAAAGGTGTCGACATGAGACATGATTGTAACATGAGGAGAAGCCAAAGAGTGTCTAGGACATAGAATACATGCCGGATGAGAGTGCAAGTGCCACAGGTGGGTTGTGTTTCAACCTCACGGTACAAATGGGTCAGACTGAGGATTTTTCCCATATAGCCCAGCAAGGGAGAGCATTTCCTGTGATGCAGACAAAGTTCTCTGTCTCGACCCGGCCCTGAGTCATGGTGATGAGGCAGTGTGTATATTTTTCCTTGACTCTGGCTTGGCAGTTGCACAACATTTTATTGTAATATGCCTCTCATTTGGATTTTGTACTTTGTCCTTTACAGTAACTTCTTTGGAGTACTGAATACTGCAAACTTTACATATCGTTTAGTATAATTGTATACAAACATAAAATTTTTTGCTATAGTGTGTAATGACTGCTGAGTAGAGTTTATGTAGCGACTGGTTTGATCCGTGGTCTGAAAGCAGTGTTTGCTTTTGAGCAAAGATAATATAGTTTTGAGAAGACTGTTTGATTTTGCAAGATTGGTCAAAGGTTTTGTGGGTGTAGCTTGATTTCTAGGGTTTGTGTTTAGTGTTTTGATAAAAGGAGAAGACATTTTAGGAAATGTGTTTTAGCAATTCAGAAAAGCTATAATAAAATGCAACTGAATGCAGAGGAGGAACAGCAGGCGCCTTGCTGAGAATGTGCTCGTGTGCTGCAAGACTGACTGTCTCCCATCATTAGCTTATCCTCTTAGTCAATGTAATGATGGTTTATATTTCAGAGAGAGAGAGAGGGAGAGAGAGAAAGAGAGAGAGGGTAAGAGTGAGAGAGACAGAGAGAGGGAGAGAGAATGGGAGAGAGAAAGAGAGAAATAGAGTGTGAGGGAGAGAGAGAGAGAGAGAGAGAGAGAGGGAGAGAGAACTGTCTGCACTTGTTCCCAACTTTACAAGCTTTTCCTTTTTCAAGGTCAAAAGAAAATTGGGAACAGAGGCTGGATTTATGGGCAAAAGGAAGATGTTTATACAAACCGGGGACAGATACATCAGTCTGGCGTGGGGAAGATTGAAGAGAAGGAGATTAGGGGTCTGGGGACTGGATTCAACTGCTGTATGACTTATTTGGCCGAAACAACACAGAACATATCAATTAATATATGTGGGACAGAGCAATGCACAGGTGGCAGCGATCAGTCCGAATCGGCGTGGTTATGTGGTCCCAGCCGACCCCCTGCCGCTCAGGGTTTCCCAAATTTCACTCAGCAGCACAGCATTTAAAATGATTGTTGGTGAAGAGTGGGATTAAACAATGCATGTGTGAACGCAAATGAGAGAAATATCCATTCCGGCTCAGCTGATGCATATAATCCCGGATTTGGGAGAAAACTCAGCAGGTCCTCAGTGACCACAGATCCCCAGGAATCCGAGCGACTCTGCAGCTGTCACAGGACTGCGGTCCCTGAGCGAGTCCCTGAGGCGGGGCCACCTTGCACTGATGCGGGGCCACCTGGCACTGGGCGCTTCCTGCGAGACCGGAGAGCTCTTCGTTTGAAAGTCAGGGCCGAGGCTGAGGTACAATTTCTGTCATGGATTAATGGCTAGCGGCTGTATTTGTGATGATTCTCCCTGGAGGCTGGACCCCCCCTCCAAGCTGCCACAACAATCAGTCACTCACACGTCAGCTGATTGAATTCCAGGGGCTCTGAATTATGGGTCGCTTCAATACCCCCCATATCTTTTTCATATTTAAGCCATATATTACCCACGACCCCTAACTTCAAATGATATTGAGAAAAATGAAGAAAATACTGTGACAGAGCTGGGTCATAAACAAGAAACTATATGACAGTGCTAAATATTTAAAGCACTGCTGTCTTCTTATTGCTTAGAAGGTACAGGGTCAAAGAGGGTGGCCTGTAGGCAGGACAGGCCACAGGGCAGGGGTACACCCTGGGCGGGTTGCCGGTCCGTCACAGGGCACGGGGCAGGGGTACACCCTGAACGGGATGCATGTGAAAATGCAGGTGCCCCGTGATAGAGTGGACCCCCCCCCTACCCCCAATAGCACTGTACTGGATTAGTAGTTGGTGGTTGGAAGATGGGCAGATGGATTATTGAATTAAAATTCATATTACTTTCATGTTTCTGCATATTAATTATAGTAATCATGCAATGCCTGTTCATATTCTTTCCTTTTTGTATTAAACTGCAACAGCAGAACCAAATTCATGAGAAAACTGTAAACACTAAGCACAAACAGCAGGCGCCTTGCTGTGAATTTGCCCATGTTCTGTAGCAGATCTTTTTAGCCGATGTAATGAACATTTATGTTTCCCACTCAGAGAGAGGGAGAGAGAGAGAGAGAGAGAGAGTGAGAGAGAGAGAGATCCATGCAGACCTGTTCCTAACCTATAAACAGCAGGAGGAAGGAGAGCTTGCAGGAGGCCCGTAATGCGACGCAAAGCCTCCGTATCCGACTCTGTGCAGAGATGCCGATGAGTGTGTAGGTCCACTGCAGCTGACTAGTGGTACTGGTCTTCCCTAGTGGTACTGGTCCTCCTTAGTGGTACTGGTTCTCCTTAGTGGTACAGGTCCACCTTAGTGGTACTGGTCCTCCCTAGTGGTATTGGTCCTCCTTAGTGGTACTGGTCCTCCCTAGTGGTACTGGTCCTCCCTAGTGGTACTGGTCCTCCCTGCTCCGGCCTGTTCCGAAGCACCAGTTCTTCCAGTCTCTTTATTAATGCCTTTCTGACCAGGTTCTTTTGTCCAAAATAACTATGGGTACACTCTTTCAATTTTCAATTCAATCGATTCCCACACAGTGCCTTTCACAACACGGCTGGCCCAAGGCACTTGATGGAAGTATGTGGCAAACATCGTTTATACAAGATGGTGCATGAAACAGGGAGAAATGGAAGAGTGAGAGAAAGAATGGTAAAAGACAAGGAGGAGGGGAACCAAAAACTCCCAAGTAAGGAGAAAAAAATCCACTGGGGGGGTCCAAGGTCGACTGGCTGCACAGCCCCGCTAGAATACTAACATTACGGAGAACAGGAGGAAGGAAGCTGCTTTAAAGATGGCCCCTGGTCTTCTCTGCGCTGCTTTAATAAAAGCCTTCCACTTACATTGCAGGTGCTTTTAGACTATAGGATCTTCTGTTTCTGAGCTGAGGCCCATTGCTCAGGTCCAGTTCATTAAGTAGGAGGTCACATGGTGCTTCAACATCAGCTGGATTTGTTCAGAATTTGTTCACAGTCTGTTGCTTTAGAGAGAGAGAAAAAAGAACTATTTCAAGCACTGTCACTGCACAATAAGAGGGACTTAAAAATAACTTGACAAATGTTATACAGCAACTAGTTTTAATTCTTCATTATCAGTTTAAGGGACTCTGTGCTCATTTATGAATTAAAGTGTCAATATCCAGCGTGACTTTCCTGTGAAAGTCACGCCGTGAAACTGTGAAAGTTTCCTGTGTGTTCCGCTTGCCCGTTACTTTAACAGCACTGACTTGTAACTTCATATGTACCCACCCAGACTTTTCAGTTCCCATTCTGGCTGCAGAAGTACAGCTGCTTATGAGTAATTAACGCTAAATCGCTTTGGCGATTATCTTAAAACAATACTTCTTTGTCTCCCGCTAATTATTTTCCCGAGACATTGTAACGAACTCGGAGCAGATTAATGCCCGCTGTACGCGGGAGACACTTATTGATAATGTTGCCTTAAAGTTGGGCCAGATCCGCCATGCTCATTGTCTGCTTTAATTACAGCCAGGTTGATGCATTATCCCCTGAAAATCTGTACCGAGCAAATCGTAGCTAGGGGACCATGCGGTGATTATTTCCTGTTCTCGTTTTCGCAGAAGCCCCCCAATGAGGACACGCGGATGCCATGCCCCCGTTCTCTTGCTCGGGTTTTTTTTCCTGGCGGCTCACGGGACGCCGAGCGCCGCTGGACATGAGCCAAAAAGCCATCAGCCGTCGGTGAGGTTCCGACACAAGGTATCGATTTCAGTCCTGTTTCATTATCTTCCAGGAATGGCTCGCACGAGTGCAGCCGGTGACACAATTAATTGCTGCGCAGTACCTCAACCAATTAAAGGAGTTGGGCTTTTGCCGGGGGGGGGGGGATGTTTTGGCGTTAGGGTTTGCATGTGATTTCCTGATGGAGTATTACACGACAGTCACTGCAAAGGGAATTAGAAATAGTTCATAAATCAAATATCCATTATATTATATTTATTACAAAATATTGCTGTTCATTTTCCTGGGAACAGTTCATCTGGTGCCCGGTGACAGTCTGGTGCCTCTTCCATGAAGCGCAGGGCACCAGGAAGTGGAGACCATGATGCACAGACGCCAGTACTTCACAGGACAAATTTACAAAGACATAAACTCACATAGACACAGACACTGATAAACATACAGAGATACTGTACAAACACATGCAATAGCAAACACTCATAATCACAAAGTATTTCCATACAGCAATTGACCTAAACTCACGGCCCACCCAGAGGAGATCCTAATGGACTCAAGGAGAAGATGCAAACTCCACTCAGAGACTCAGGGCGGGGACTGAACCCACAACCCAGAGGTGCAAGGCAAGAATAATCATCATCATCATAAATCAGTTATCCTGGACAGTTGATCATGTTTAAATTTGACGTGAGGCCAAATGACAGGTTAAAAAATAATTACTTTTTGCCGTTGCAGCTTAACTTGAATATAGGAAGTAACTACAGAACATTCAGGAATTCAGAAATGAATTTACATTTCAGTCAATGGTCCAGATCTGCAAAACTATGCGATTAACTAAGCAGCACATAAAGTAAAACTCTGTAACAGATGGTGGAGACAGAGTCTCTGCTGAGCTCGGCATTGCTGGCACGGCTGTCAGGACGCTCGCAGAGAATGATACCACTACAGCAATTACCAAGGCAGCCATCATCAACCTTTTTGGTTATTATCTTCACATTTGTATTGGGAGTTTATAGTGATGAATACTCCTTAGAGAGTGACGATTCTTAATAGTGCGCTCGATCAAAAGTTTCGCTCTGCTATTACTGCAGTCTTAAAAATAACCTCTTCTAAAGAATATTAAATGTTAGACTGTAAGGCAACCTGTACTGTAGTACTACAGGTAGTATACTGTATGCTATTTGTTATGAGAAATTAGTATTTGTATTTAGAAATTAGTATTAGTATTTAGAAATTAGTATTAGTATTTAGTATTTGATACCTTGATGTAACTTTGATTTAGCCTGCAAAATCAAATGCTGGTAATTATAAAAAGAAAAAAAAAGCACAATAATATAAAAAATGATGGTGGTGGGTATTACTGTGGCCTCACATCTGCAGGGTTCAGTGTCTGAATGGCCTCTCTGCTCTGTCTGTGGAGTTCGCATGTTCTCACGGTGAGAGACTGTCTCACGCTATAAGTGGATAAAAGTTTAATCAACTTCTGACCAGAATACATCCTGAGGAAGAGGGCAGGTAATGTGTGTAGAGAGCTGCAAAGTAGGAACTAATCCAGGGAGCCTCTCTAATGCAGCCCGTAGCTTCATCCTTTCAAACGGGAGAGCGGGACCCGTGGGAGATACCGCCGCAGTCCTGGGGTCATTCCCGACCGAGGACCCCGGGTCGCATGCCGCCCTGAGTGTGCATTGCGTAATTTGAAGCGTCAGTCTTACCAAAAAGCTCAAAAATAGATGAATAGACTCGCTCTGAAAGAGCTTGACTCTGCACCTATGCCGCGGGGCTTTTTAGTGCTCAGCATGTTGTTAACTGCCTAATTATATATGTATGCCTTAATTCCCCAGGCCAGCGGTCATATAACTTATTCCGTTTAGCAGCGATTCCAAGACGGCGCTTCTGTGTTTTTAATGATGTTTATGGGCGTGACCATTTTTTACATGCCAAATTTAGGAACACATTGCAGATGAGAGCTGGGCGGATAGGTTAATGCATCCTACTGTCCCCCAATCGCATTAAGGAGAGAGTAATTCTGTTCTGATAAATGTCTCTGAAATGCTGCGGTTAATCGATGGATTATCACATGCACTGTGTTCACATTGCCGGTCAAAGCCCACATGGAGGCTTAGGCAAACTTCACCGCCAGCGCCCCCTGTCTGAGACAATTTGAAACTGATTTGCTACATCAGCGCCCCCTCAGAAGATGGCGCCCTAGGCCAGCTTCACCGCCAGCGCCCCCTCTCTGAGACATAGTGAAATCACTCCGGGGCGCCGGACGTAAGCTGACCCTACGCTGTGACCCCCCAAGCTATGCAGAGCAAGATGGGGCAGGCAAAGAGAAGCATTCTAATGTGCTGTACTTGTGCAAATGGTAAATAAAGGTTTGTTTTTACTGCTATATTATCAAGGAATAAGGCCTATTGTGTGCTCAAAAGTCCAGACAAGTTTCACACAGAAGCCTCCTGCCCAACCTCTGTACAGCAGATAATGGCGCCAGAAACATTTTTCAATAAGGCGGGGAATTACTGTTTATCTCAGCCCTGGGAAATAGCGAGAGTCATGAGATTAAGATTGCTGGACTGTGACAATCAGAAAAACTCGTTTTTAAAGCCTTTCAACTGAAAAAGAGGGACTTTAATAATATCTAAAGTTGTCTATTAAAGTTTTCTGCTAAACCGTGAAAACTGCATCACACTGCAATACATCACATCTAGCCTGCTTGTTTGGAAGAAATAAATATGCCCCGTCTATTAAGTCATTTAGCCAAATTACTACCCATGCATGCAGTCTGTCATTTAACATTTAGATGACAGAATGACTGTGCTGACCTATTAAAGTTTAATTTTACTTGGGTGTGATAAGTTGTTGACAAAAATCAGTCATCCATCAATTTGATTCAGGGGATAAATCAACGCTCAGCATTAAAACATTATTTCCTATGAGTGTTATGGCCCCGGGCGGGTTTGGAGCAAGGGCGCGGCATGATAAAGGCAGAAATGGTGGACGGCCCACTTGCGTCTCACCAGACAGGGGCTTATTAAACAAAACAGAAAACACTAAGAACACTGCAAAAACCCAAAAGGACCACGAGGGGTCAAGAACAAAAGGGGATAAACAAAAACTAAATATACAGAAGGGTCAAGACAGGTAGGCTACTGACAGAATGTTCAAAACTACACTGACATCCACCTATCGCAAACAAAATCAACGAACTACTCGGGACTAAACTCAGGCAGGAACTTAAATACAAAAACTGAATGGGGTAATGACAAGCAGGACTGTGACAGACAATTAACCAATCGGGGACGGGGCAGGACAACGAGCAATCAGGGAAACACACAAGGGCAGGAACAGGTGAAGTTAATAAACTAAAACATGAAACTCAAACTAGAAACAGAATCTAACAAATGGGGAAAACTGAGGTAAAAACACAATCAAGGGCGAAAACCAAAACCGAATACAAATGAAAACAGAGGGACTCGAAAACTGATACAATTGAAACACAAGGGAATGAAATCTACAAAAACAGAGGCGGGATTCGAACACAAGACAGAGGGGATCACAGGCAACCGCATGCTCAAAGTGTTGAGCCACGTGGCCAACGGGGAGCAGAGGAAAGCACAACAGACTGACAACATGAGGGACGGGATGACCAGCGACACCTGCTGGCCAAATGGGGAAGGGACAGAGTGGGACAACAGGAGCTGACCCTGACAATAAGAAGTTAAATGTAAAGCACCATGTCTGATTAATGGCTTTGCGGAGCAAACACTACGCCGAGCCCGGAGGGTCAGGGCCGTAATAGGAGGGGCACCTTGGGGTCGCTGGTGCCCCAAGTGCAGGTCTTCTGGCTGCGATGGAGCCACAGATAGAGATGAGGACGCTATGCATCGTGAAATGTGGAATGAGGCAATGCTGGCAAAAAATGATAATAAAAAATCACTGGCACAGTGACAAAAGGCGCCCATCAAGAGCGTTTCGCCGGGGCAGGTGGAGCGGCCGTCCTGCAGGGGGCACCGTGTTAAGCGTGTCCCGCTTTCGCTTTCACTTCAGCCCAAGCTCTGGGCCGCTTTGCCTTCCCGGTCCCTGTCATTTAGCTCCGCAAGCGCTGCCCACTTCATCAAAGCGGCACAAGCTGTCACCCGGCGATGCGGAGCATTTGTTAAATGTCGGGTGCGTTGCTCCCTCGCAGAACACTGTGTCTAAGCTCCAGTGTGACTGTACCTCTGCTCTCTCTCCGTCTGCCTGTGAGCCAAACAGAAATGAAAGTCGAGTCCAAATCGGCGCACAACTCATCACACAGGGAGACACAGGGAATCGGGATTATAAACCCATATTTTATTTTCATACTTTTCTCTTTTTGCCCCAGCAGGACGACAGCCCAGAACCTCTGCCCCTTAAAGGTATGTATTCGTGATTTACTTGCGTTTCTGTCCCACACGTTTACAGTCTTTATTGATGAGCTGTTCAGCCACAAGTTTATTTCTATTTTATAGTGCATATAAAACGTGTCGACCCCTTGGGACATTATATGGTTCCACAAACACAAAAAAGGAATTTATTGGGAATTTGTTTTATCCTGATCAACAAAATGTTCCCTGTAATATGAAAGTGAAAAAATAAGCTTTTAAAAATCGATTACAAATAACAAACTGAAATTAAGTGATTGAATCCATACTAGAGGGGTGTGTGCAGGTGAATGCAGATTTCAGTACAGCTGCCCTTCGCTGTAAAGTTGCTGACCCGAGGTGGATGCCTGGCTCACAGCAGGACGCCGCTATCATTGAGATTCACGTCCAGGCTTCTTCGCTGGCTGCTCCTGGACGGCGAGCTTTTTGTTTAAGCCGCCCCGCAGTGGGTCTCGCTAAGTGCTTCAGGTCACCGTCCATCTGGAAGATGAATCTTCTCACCGGCCTCCCGCAGACTGCAGGCAGCTCTGCACTCCGCTTTCCCTCCACTTTAATTTATCTCCTTTTCTCGCCCACTTTCCCCAAAGTGGTGAGGCATCCCCCAAACTTTACTCTGCTCTTGTATAATGCCATTAGGCCATAAAATCTTCTCACATGCCTCGTGAAGAACTGTACCAAGAGCCATTTTTTTAAAAGATGGATTTTCTTCACGCCACCCTTCAGCAAAGCCCAGATTGATGTGGTACCTGGGATATCCCTGTTTCTCAGCCAAAGAAGGCTGTTTCTTCTCTGTTGCTGTCATGGGGCTCCTGGCGCCCTCATTATCCCAAAATCCCTTTAACTGTCACTGGTCTTTGATTTTTTTAAAAGCCTTTTGTTTATAAATACATTTTACTGACTGGTGGACACTTGAAAGATGGGTAAACACAGTTTAATTAATCCCATAACTTCTGAAGACAGTTATTTTGGTGCATAGGGGTGAATTTTTATGTGATTAATTAGTTTACAATTAAGTTAGAAGTAAAAAAAAATTAATGGCAGTACCATTTGATGTGTGTCTCAGTTTGATGTTTTGGGGGGGCAGTAAGTCTCTCCTGTCTGTGAGCTCATCAGCCGTGTGTCTCGGTCGGTGGCTGCGGGGCTGCTGACCCTGAGCACCTGTAATTACAGATGTGCCTCTGAGTCAGGCGGCCTGGCCCTCATCTGGCAGCGGTGCAGTCTCTTAGAGGTCTCTCATGCCTTGGGGGTCTCTCATGCCCCAGAGGTCTCTCATGCCTTAGAGGGCTCTCATGCCTTGGGGGTCTCTCATGCCCCAGAGGTCTCTCATGCCTTAGAGGGCTCTCATACCTTGGGGGTCTCTCATGCCTTAGAGGTCTCTCATGCCTTGGGGGTCTCTCTTGCCTTAGAGGGCTCTCATGCCTTGGGGGTCTCTCATACCTTAGAGGGCTCTCATACCTTGGGGGTCTCTCATGCCTTAGAGGTCTCTCATGCCTTTTGGGGATCTCTCATACCTTAGAGGTCTCTCATGCCTTAGAGGGCTCTCATGCCTTGGGGGTCTCTCTTGCCTTAGAGGTCTCTCATGCCTTAGAGGTCTCTCATGCCTTGGGGGTCTCTCATACCTTAGAGGTCTCTCATGCCTTAGAGGTCTCTCATGCCTTGGGGGTCTCTCATGCCTTGGGGGTCTCTCATACCTTAGAGTTCTCTCATGCCTTGGGGGTCTCTCATACCTTGGGGGTCTCTCATGCCTTGGGGGTCTCTCATACCTTGGGGATCTCTCATACCTTAGAGGTCTCTCATACCTTGGGGGTCTCTTATGCCTTGGGGGTCTCTCATAGCTTGGGGGTCTCTCATGCCTTGGGGATCTCTCATGCCCGATTTCAGACTGGTTAGAAATGAGCTGGGAGTGAGGAGCCCTCGGCCAAGTCCAGAAGCCGCTATGTGACAGTCCTGGGACACTCGGCCATTGCTGCTTATCCTCCGCTTGTTCCCTGGTGGTATGAATTTCGGAGAGTACTTACGCCTGGCCATGTTGGAGCCCAAGCCATGGCTACCAGCTTAGATAATTAGTTTTTGTCACTTCTTGATTAGTTCCAGTGTTATTTTCATATAGCTAATCTTAAAAGTTTACTTATGAAGGTAACATTGTTAGTTATCTTCCTAAATACAAAGATGAAATACCCAGGTGAAAAATTTAATGCTCATAGCTTTGCTCTTCTATGGCTTGGGGAGAGAAAATTGTGATTCTTTTTTTAGCCTCACTTTAGCTTCTGTTTTGTCTGATATATTTCTCCTAAAAATCGGTAGGAGAAATGAAGGAGACACAGGTGAGCCGGAGGAGAGGAGTCATATTTGAGACAAACAGGAAATCTTGCCGAACTTTACTCTGTCTCTACTTTACTACTTACTCTTTACTCTAATGAGCAATACTGGAGCCAAAAGACTCAGACACAAAGTCAGGGGGACGGCTCCATCCCTGGTCTCTGGTATTTGAACTTTGCTGGGATGCGAACAGTCTGAGTTCATAACGACTGCTCTCCACTTTCTCCATCGTAGATCAGAATGAGACGCAAAGTTGAGACAATCTAAGAACTATTGTAGAGCTTGATGAGGTCTCTTTTGAAACTGAAAGCGAGACTGATTTTGTGTGTATTTTTGCTGGAGAGGAAAAAAAAGAGAGACAGGAGAAATTAGTCTTGTTCTCATTTTGGTTTTGCACAGATCTCATCGTTGTCTAGGAGAATTAAATGGAACCGTTTTGAGATCTTCATTCTGATTTAATTTTCCTCTGGGTATGACCATAATCCTGAAGGTTGATTTTTTTTTTTATAGGATGAAGCCTTAAGTAATTAGTCTTGAGCTGAATGAACTGCATGCTTCAAATTACACTAATCAGGGCCTACCTGTAAGATACATTGTTACCCTCAAAATGAAATAACCAGCCTTATAAATTTATCAGTGTCGAGAAAAAAATTAAAATGTTGAAACATTCATCATTATGCAATAAAACAGGTCCATGCTGCCTTTTTGATCTGTTGTGAAACAACCAAAACAGAATAAATGAGTACTGAACGTGGTTCAGATCAATCAAGCCGTTAGATTCAATTCGAGAGCAACTGGACCAGAACTGAACATTTTAAACAGCAAACAAATTCATTTTTAATGCCTTTTGAGTTATCGGAGTCAGTGGAGCAAATTCTTAGCTGAGGATAATTAATTAAGAGTTCGGCTGGAATGAAAGCTGGGGTCCAGAGAGACCGAGAGACTGAGGAAACCAGCAACTACCAGTGTCAAGGAAGAGAAGGAAAGGAAGAGAAGGAAAGGAAGAGAAGGTGTGCTGTTTCATCACGTAGGTGAAAATACTGGTCAAATGGGCTCATCTAAGCCTCCTTACAGCATATAAAAACATGTAAGGTAGTTTCTCCACATAAACCCTTTGATCCTACTGCATGACGCTACGAGACCATCTCCAAGCAAATTGTGAAGAGTTCTGGAGTAATGAGATACAGCCTTCAGATGCATTATTAAGCGTTGTGCACATTATTGTGCGTTGAAGAGTGAGTGCGATGCATTCAAGGTGTAAATAAGTTTTTGAGAAGCAGTCATTTTTATCTGTCATGATAATGATACTAGGGGCCCAACTAAATGAGACATTCTGCAGCGTGAAGCGATGTCCCTCATAAGGTATCCAATCCCGAAGTACAGTAAGGGCCTCATCTTCACAGCAGTAAAAGCCCAGGAGTTTGTTGGCAAATTAGACCTTTTCCTTCCTAGTCTTTACCTGCGTGTCGATGCGTTTGCCGTTCATTCCCTTCGTTATTAATGTTCATTTCAGATGAACACTAATATTCATAATATACAGCTTTGGAGACGTGACAAGCCATATGCACAGTTCTTGATGTCCTCTTAAAGGGCACTGACGTAAGTAATTCGGTTTATGAAATAAACTGGCCTTTGCAAGATTGGCGTTCATGGAGATTACTGCAGACCGCCCAGGCAATGAAGATTTCATTAAGTTCATTGATCCAAATAAGAAGGGAAACGGCCTTTAAATTAAAAAGAAAAGCAATTCATTCTCCAACCCTTGTGATAAATAAGCACTGACAGAAGCTGATACAAAACATCACAGGCTTCGGCAAACAACAAGATGAATTTTACCGTCAGTAGCCAGTTCCACGCTGTCCGCTGGTTGTACAACGCTCAACCTTGGCCCAAAACTGAAACGTCTTTTTTGTATAACTCTGATGGTCTGTGGAGTGTCTCTCAGACGAACATGAATTTGCGGGCTTTCTTGCTTTTACAGTTGTTGTGCTGGATCTCTCTCAAGGCTCTTTGAGAATCGTTGAAAATGAAACAACATTGAAAAGAAATTTTGCATCTACAGGACTGGCACTGGGGCAGTAAGAAGCCACATCTAGCGTCCATATCTATACTGTTTGTATCCTCCAGTCAGCGGTGGTGTTCACCCCCACTCAAGCCACACATTTGCATGGGGCCCCCTGTTGGCCACATACCATCACTACACTAAATAAACTCGTTCTTGTTTAGGAGATGCAGAAGCAGCATGTTCTGCTAATCAGCTACTATTTTCTGATTCTGCTTGCTAGCTAACTTTAATGTTATATGGAACCATAAAATAATCATATTTTGAGACCCACTGGTGGCATTTTGAGATCCTTAACCACAGCTTATACCTGGCTTTTAGCAAGCAAATCCACTCTTTTCTATTCGCAGTAATGTTAGTGCCCGTATCACAAATGTATCACAAAATATCTGTGTAAAGCGCCTTGGGGGAACTCTGTTGTGAAAGGCGCTATATAAAAATTAATTGAAATTGAAATTGAAATTAAGTTAGTGGGACCTTTAGCAGGAAATCTCACAAATTCGCTTCCCTTGGCAAGGAGGAGTCCCCGCTCAATCGTGTTGGATCCTCGTCAGCTCAGATCTTTTCAAATCCACAGGAAGTGCTCCTGCAGTTTCCTTCCAGAGAACGGAAGCCAACTTGCATGTCCACTCATGTGCGGGACAGCACCTCCTGTGGCCAATGGCTGTGAAACCCGCAGTGAAGATGCAGTGTGGACTTTAACTGTGGCCTGAGTGGCAGAAACTGCACACAAACATCTTTGCTGGCAGAGTAAAGTGTTTTAATTGATATTTTTTTCCTAAGGGGTGTGGACTTTTTAAAAGAGTTAACTTTTTAAAAGAATTAACTACTTTTTTACCATGTTAACTACTTGAAAAGAGTCTTTGTAAGTAGCTAAATACACGCTGCTATTTACACAAGGTGAGCAGGCAGCAGAGCATCTGAAATGGTTTGATGCTTACTAATGGAACAAAGCCACTTTCACTGTTTCCATGGTGGGGGAGTCATGAGGTGTAAAACATCTCAGCAACAATAAAAGCCCTTGAAATAACTCAAAGGCACAATAAGGCAGGTGTTACAGTAGATGCAGGAGAACCATATTAACTGTGTGACCCATATCTGAATTAGCATTTACTTTAGACAATAATCACATAGGGTTAAAAGAAAAGAGACTGGATTGTGCCGGTTTGAAATGACAGAAGTTCTAGAATATTTTATCGAAATATGGAATTTATGGAAATGTATCCTCAGGGAGGGAAGTATGTGATATCTGCTGTATAAACAATAATTTGCATATAACAACAGTTAACATGGAATTTCAATTTAAATCCAGCCATTTTACCAGTAGAGGCAGCATGTCAATCGCTAGACAATGTAACCACCACGGCGAATCGGAACAAACACAAACCCCAGCTAGATTTGTTTACTTTCAGTCTTTTGAAAGACAGACTGAGATTTATCCAGGGATTTCACATCAAGTGGGCTCATGTTTAATGGAGGAATTTCAATTTTTGGGGAACTTTTAACTTTCAGTCACACTGAAGTAGCTTAACAGTTGCCTGGCTTTATCTAATACTTTAATAAATGGGGTAATTAGCACAGTTGAGCAAATCATAATTACCCAGTTTGTGCCGTGGGCGTCTTGTGTCACCTTTAAGCATATGTCCTAACGAAGAAAACCCCTGCCGTTATGGAATTTAAAAAATGTGAATCAGAAGCGGGATTATGCAACGTTAAAATTCATGTTTTTATTATGTGGAGACTGTTAGCTTCGAGGTTTTGTGGACGGGCAAAAAAGGAAGGAGCAGGATGAAAGGCACTGAGGAGGAGGGCATGCATGACAGGGAACAGCTACAGGTGCATGATGGGACAGTGACATGGTCCTGTGCCGCGGCATCAGGGTTCTGGGTTCGGGGCTTGTACGGGTTAGCCGGCTGCTATTCCAGGCCTGCATTGCAAACCAGAGAGGCTGTGAAGGAATTAAACACATGTTCCAGTTGCTGTGTGCATGTGTGTGACAAGCAGAGGAGTATATAGGGGTGGGGCAACAGAGGCACTCAACAAAGCTGATTGGTCCCTGGAGGGCCCCCTTCCCCTGTCACTCACCGATTCAGAACATATCACTGGATACCAATAAGGCTGATCCCCCTGTATGAATTATTAACCTTAAACAATTCTAGAATCACAGCTGGTGACAAGCAACAGGTGGGGTCTGCACAGGGTTGCCTCCCTCCAGGAGCCGTCCTGTGAACAGGCCACGAGTGGGAAAAGGCCGTGGCGCCCCTCCAGCACTGTTAGAAACAACAGCTCCTTATGTAAGACATGGTTCTGCATGGTTCCACATGGCTCTGCATGGTTCCACATGGTTCTGCATGGTTCCACATGGTTCAGCATGGTTCCAGCAATCCGAGCTGTCACCTGGTGGCCTAATGAATTTATCTCATGGGACCTTTTCTTGTCGCACACCCAAACTGCTACCGGAATAGCCTGGAAATCTGCTATAAATGATGAGTTTACTTGCCAGTAGTGACATCGATAGTTTTGTTTCATCACATAGATTGTCAGGGTGCTTGTGTCTAGCAAATGAGAAATATGCTTAACAAAGAAATTAGGCCGGAAGCTAAGGCCACACGCGGCATATCACATACATAAGTGCATGTTATTTATCAATATTCTCATGATTATTTATATCAGTATTAGTCTGGCATCTGTTCTAACATAATTCATCACATAAGGGCAGATGAAATGTCTTTCAAAGTCTTTCATATTACCTGTTTAAATAAAGGTAAAGCAAGGTAACTTCAATAATTCAAGGTAAATCAATTCAATTTTCAGTTTCAAATGTGTGTCTGATGTCTTTGTGATCCTATACTTGCAATTCATCTTTAACTGATGTCTCCTTGAAAGTTCCAAACTTCACTCACGAAGGATTTGAAAATAACCAACATTTCAAAATATGGAAACAACAAAGTGAAGGGTCCTGCCCGCTCCCTGCTGCTTTAACCGTGAGAGAACATTCCAGAAACTCAAAAGCAAATTGACGTGGAGGCAATTACTAGATGTAATTAAGTTACACAAATTAGGAATTCATAATTTTTACTGCTTTAATCAAGGCTAAACTGGCAAAAGGAAAATTTTAATGAGATGGGACTTAAAAGTACTTTGTGGGGAACTGCACAAAATTGTAAAAGCAATAAAGTGAAATAAACTCAGTAATCTGCAGAGCCGCTTCCCACAGGTTATTCCGAATCCGTGCAGCTGTGCAGATCAGGCGCAGGCGAACCGGTCCTCCAGCACTTCCCCGGCTCGGAGCAGACAGTCTGTCTGCGGCGGCGTCGTTTACGGGAAGCCGGGAGAACGATAAGGGCTTCTCATGTGGGGTTTGGTGGCGGGGGTTTCCCTGCTGAATGCCCCCCCATGGGGTTCATACTCTCCCATGGAGATGGAAAAATGTGAAATTACCCAGAATGCACTGCAGCTCCCGCCTGCACGCAAGAAGCAGCTGGCATTTCAAACATGCAGAATATTCGCATTCAACACGGAGGGACGGGAGCGGGGGGGGGCTCGCAAACTGCATTATTTGTGACCAAAGCGATGCCGCCTTACAGTGCCTGCGTCAGATAATGGATTCATTTTCCAGACTGATCATAGTAAGTGAAATAAGAGCCATGATGCCTGTGTTCTCACAGAGATGGAGGTGATTCAGCTGGCAATTACTGTGCAGTGACGTGTCGGACACTGACACTGTACAGTTACGCAGTTTTCACAGTTCGGATGTGCAATGGGCCTGGCAGGAACACATAATCATATTCAGCAGGAAAAGAATTAATCATAGAAAAGCAAAATATCCCGACATCATTTTTCGGATATGTCTATCACTGCAAAATTTTCGATTACGTCTCATACAAAGATTGGCCTTCTCACGGTTCAGTCTGTTTTTAATTTAAAAAAAAAAAATTAGAAATTTAATAAAATACACGTAAGTACCATGTTCTGGGACCCAGGAGCAGGAATTGACTTCACATCCGAAATTTCATAACCACTTTTCGGAAATGTGAATCCAGACACCTTACATCGTGTCGTGCAAATGCACTATAATTACATGATTGCTAGAATGAACTTTACATTTCAGCACATATACATGCATTGTGGGTACTGATCTGCTACAGCAGCTCACCGTGGTATGACCTTGCTGGTAAAAGTGGAAAAAAAAAACCTTTTGCAACGTTAACTGCTATGCTGAAATATTCCATGAGCGCCACTATTCTAACAGTACTGTGACATTTCTCATTTCTGTGATTCCTTTTTTAATGGTGCAAACCTTTCCTGTTAAATGGTTATGGTAACAGTTGAGAAGGCTGGATGATCTTATTTTACAGGTCCTCCTGCACATACATAAAATGTCACTCCGTCGGCTGTGTGGGATTAAAGTTCACAGGTTGGAATGTGAGCAACACCCCGTATCAGACCATGACATCTGGTTGGTCCGTACATACTTTACCCCCCTGAGCACCCCTATAAAAAAGGCCCTATGGTATATTCCGTAATATTTTGATGACCTTATCCCCAACCCAGCCCTAACCATAACCATAAGTAACCAAACAAAGTACGAGACTTTTGGTCCCCACAATGTAATATAAACATAATCCACACACACACACACACACATACGCTCCATGCCCAGTGTGTCGTGACACGTTACTCCTGCAATCATCATCAGAATGTTCACCCAACTCCACCCAGCAGCTCCTCTACTTGCAGTGCTTGCCCTCTAACCTGCAACCTTAATATAAAAAAAATAAATTAATCAGTAGATGATGTTATAAAACTAATTAACACCATTCATTTCCCCAGCATCATGTTTGAATAATTATAATTTTGTGGTGTGTAGTGTGACCAAAAGTTCATTTGACTTTCATGACCGTTTAATCAAGTATACATTAAATCAATTAACCGGCCTTCCAGTGTAACTGAAAGCCTGTACCAGCTGACAGGTATGAACTCTCCACTCAGTTCGGACACCGTGACCTTGGTGAGGTCCTGCACAAACTGACAGTCACGGCCAGCCTCCAGTCTGACTCTAACAATCATCTCGCTGATTGTTATTTTCTGATGGTGAAGTTGAATAAAAATCAGCTCCCGTCTCATGATTACTGCATGCAACACTGGAAGAATATTCAATGGGGGTATTTCTTATCTGCTGTGTGCCAAACGGGGTCATATAACACAGGGGTATGTACTGTGTACATAATGTACTGTACATTGGCCATTAGAGTTCAGGTAGCCAGTTTATAATGACGCATAATAGCTGGACTCCATTTTCCGGCATATTCTAGTCTGAGGGACTTTATCCTCAATTCAAACTCAGCCTGGCCATCTCCTGATACAGCTACTGCTGATCTGTATCTCCGGAAGGCATCCTGTGGGTAACACTTGGAATGTAAACATAGGAATCCAGTTACAAAGGTGAGGCTTGTTTTAGTGGTTTGGGAGGCATCTTGTCACTGTATCCTGGTTGGTTCGGCTGTCACTGGTGCAGGCGATCCAGTGAGTCCGCTTCCATCACGCAGCCGGTTCCATATTTGGACCTGCTCTTTCTATTTTTACGTCACTCTGTGGTCCATCTCCTCATGGGCACCCTACAAGGATTTTCCAGTCTTCCCAGTAACTAAATATTCGACATATAAATGTTACCCAATATTGTAAAATACTATGGCATCAATTCCAGTGGTTCCCCTGCCTTGTACTCTGTGCTCAGTGCTGTAAGGGGGGGGGGGGGGGG
>JAODJU010000014.1:4324138-4347067 GCA_026776725.1 Gnathonemus echidnorhynchus
CTGCAAACGGTCCCCTCCCCTTTGCTAATGCATGCATTTTTCACGTTTCTGTTGACGATGATGGCACTACAAAGACGCTATTATAAGACATTGTTTGCATCGCGGTTAGCTTTCTGGGGCAGTATGTGTGTATATATACACACACACATATATATAGAAAATCACGCTGTGCTAGTCGATTCCCCTCTAATCCCCATTATACATAATCTCTGTTATTCCTGGTATATAAATATGAATGGATGAAGGCATGGATTTTTGTGTTATAGACCAGTCCTAGATTCAGTCGTTAATTCTACGCTGCCATCACACGAAAGTAAAGCCCAGATATTCCAACATCACAATCGTAAACCTTAAGCAACCTGAAATTAAACAATGATTCATTTACCATTTTCACAGGTACCTTTGAATGCTGCAGTTTTCACATATCCCATAATGTTCTTCTTTCCTTTGGAGGTGTGACTGTCCGGCTGAGGGTAACCAGCAATGCTACCAACTAACTGTAAAATAAGTTACATTAAATAAAGTTCTTAATCCAGTTATGAAGCCACGCAGCCCTGAATACGGGTCACGTGACAGACGGCGTAATGAACGACAGCGTAATGACCCTCCGCGTGGAGTTTATAGTCGCCGGAGCGAGGCGCGGCGCGCCCGAAAAATAGCCCCGCCCGCGGAGACGGTGTGAGGGGCGCATTTAAAATGTGGCCACTTGGGTGTCACTGCGTAGCCAAATCGCCGACTCCACAGAGACGGGAGGGAGAACGTGCGGCTCATACCGCGAGAGAGGGGACCATCGTGCGATAACAATATCAGTCTGCCGCGGTAGCCTACAGGAAGGCGGATTACTGTGCCGGCTTTAAATGGGCCGCAGCGGGAATACCGGCGGATATTAAATAATCCAGCTTGTTCGACATTATTTTAAATGTCAAAGAATTTAACAAAGGAATCTCCATGCTGCATTTTATTCCCGAGCGAGAATTGCGTCCTTTCATGGTCCCCGGTCAATTCAAATTTGCAACTCTTTGTCATTTTTATTCACCCACACATTTTCTACTTCTTTGATATATCTAGGTCAGAATCGTGATAAATTCGCCACATTATTATTATTATTATGATTAGCAGTAGCATTAGCAGCAGCAGTAGCTTTCAGAGGGCAATCCACATAGGAGCATGTTTGTACTATATGACTAATAGACATATTTCTGCAATCGGAAATATCCACGGCGACTCCAGATGCAATGCAGCAGATGCAAGGTCTGGTAGGTCCTACGTACTGGAGCTGGTATCTGGGCATTAAGGCTCCGGGCCCAGCAGCCACACCGATCTTTGGCTGATCGCTCACTTCCATTGGACTTAATCGCTATGTCCACCTGAGGAGGAAGTGCTGGACTTGGCTTCCAAGCGTTTGAACTGAATACCGTTTCCCAGGAAAAGCCGTGGATCAAACAGTAATTCAGAGCACAGAGATTTATTTTTAATTGCGCATATCTGAATGATAGTTTGCCAAAAGCTTAGCAGATGCAAATTGAATATATTCCTTTTCTGCATAACAATAATGTTGAAATCATACACAAATTACTTCTTCTAACAACCACCACTGATTATTGAAACACTAATAACTATAATAAAGGTGATTCCAAGTTATATTCTGTTTACTAGACAGGTACTTGTTTGCCTCCTTCTGGGGACATCCTACCCCCCCTTCCTCTGTTCACCCCACCCACCATAAGTATGTTCCCTGCCCATGGGCCTTACGCTCAGGCTACCAGCGCGGGGGGCTTGTCAGGCTTCTCTGTTTCAGAGCAGTTGCTTGGGGGCAGGTGCCCTATTAAACGGCAGACATTGTTCAAGGAGCAGCGAGAAAACCTTCATTCAGTGAGTACTGGAGTTAATTTTAGGCATCTAGTCAGGGGACATTACCGGTAACGAAATAAATGTCACACACAAAATAAGACACTAGCTGAAACGAACAAGAGATGACTGTGCTGTCAACCTGACCCCAGAGGTGGTGTTTACTACTACTCAAGCCACCGGGCCCCCTGTTGGCCACAAACAGTCACTACACTACGTATTAAATGATCACGTTCCTGATTTAGGAGATGCTGAAGCAGCATGTTCTGCAAACCAGCCTGGCCGCTACGATCTTCTGACTGCACTTGCTAGCTATTTATTTAGCTTTTAAAATGTCTGGGGGGGGCGGGTTGAGTCTTTGAGTGGGGCCACCCGAAACGGCAAAGCCAGTCCTGGCTGGGAAATGTGGCTTAAACGCTGCTCTGTGGCCCTTTGTATGAAGCAGTAAGTAACACAGAAGGGATTGATCAGACGCTCCTTTGGTAAACAGCAGCACGTCACCAAGTATGCAAACCACCATGATTAGTAGAAGCACACGACACAGACGCCCAGTATAGAAATTCAGGGCAGTCCTGTCATCGTCATTCCGAAGCTGTGACTGTGGACAGCGAATCATTGCGACCAAATTAGTCATTCATCTCTGACGGTCACTTGGACCTCCTTGTACATTTCGATCGATTAAGTGCACATTCCTTCCATATTGCTTTCGCAAGAATGTCGATTCCTGACTCTCAGCGAAGCTGCTATGTTTTAATCACTGCAAGAAATGAGGGTATGGATTTAGAAACTGGTACTGAATGTGCTTGATTCTTAATGCGGCAGCGAACATTTTACTGTGTTAAGGAAATGCAAAATACCATCTTTTTGGTTCTGTGATGTTCAGCCCCGACAGTCACCACATATAAAACCTACACTTGCTGTTATTTTACTCACATAATTCAATCCTCCTACAGTGAACATATGTTATTGTTCTCAATATTGGTTTACAGCATTTAGCAGATTAGTTTAAGTTAATTAAATTTATATGCACTGAAATAACACGATTTCGTGGTAACTTTGGGGAATCAAATTGTAGGTTTCTTCTGGATAAAAACAAGGTCACAGCGACAGAAAGATTCCCATTAGAGTATTTTTAGTTTTTTTCCACAAATCACACAAACGGTTCATTTGAATTTGAAAATATCTCTATGGGGGTTTGGAGACCCCTCCGAGTGCCTCACATATTGAAATGAAATTACCGTAAGATACTTTGCAAAATTTATGATAATAGAAAAAGAAATATCCAACATTCCCCCGGAGAATCCTCAGCTACAAGAGACATCTTTCGGCGATGAGATGCCCATTTCAGATGTGAAGTGAAGCACTCAAGATATTTTTACGCTTCGACACTAACTTCCTAATATGCCATTAGCTGAAAGTAAAGGCTTTTGGGGTGAGGGTCCCTATGCAGACAGCTGAAGCGTTGGTATATTTTTAGTACTCTGGCCGTGTGCAGGGACGCGTTTGTTTGTTTTCTTTGCCAAGTCTGGGAAATAAATAGCTAGTTAGTAGAACAAGTAGAGTCAGAAGATTGTAGCTAGCTGGCTAGCAGAACTCACTGCTTCAATATTTCCTTTATAAGGAAAGCGCTCGCGGGATTTTTACTTACACAAAAACATTCTGAGGGCAGAAGGAAAAGTGATTGGTTCAGAGAGATAACCAATCAGATTGTAGAGAAAGTGGGTCCTAGCAATTAGAGGAGCCGGGACCAAGACATCTAATTGGTTGGTCCTGCCGTCACAAGTTGCTTGGACCCACCTACTCTACAGTGTGATTGGTTATCTCTCTGAACCAATCACTTTTCCTTGTGCCCTCATAACATTTTGTGTAAGTAAAACTCCCATGAGCAAGGAATGCATTGATTTAATATTGAGAGTAGTGACTGACAGGGGGCGCCAAAACTCGGGGCCCGTGGTGGTAAACATGGCCGCTGGCCGGGTGTCGATCAGGAGCGTCGATCCTTGAGTGAGATCTGCTCCGGACGTATCGAAGTGGGATGAGTAGCTGGAGAGCTGCAAGGCAAAGACATCGATTTCAATACTAAATAAACGGCAAGGCTGCTTGAGGGTGCGGTGGTTCCAGAGTAACTTCAGACGCAAAGATGTGAAAATATCTATCTGGGTGTAAGGCACAATATATTTATTGCGGAATAAACACGAAAAGGGCATGCAATCTGATTATATTTCCTACATTTTCTGAATTTAAAAAGATGCTCATCATTTGAAAAGTGTGTTTAATACTGTTATGCAATACATACTCATGCCGGCTCAATAACTTTATGATAAATTCAGAAAGTGACACATTAAAAGCTTTCCTTAATTCATTTTTAATATCCTTTTCATCGGAAACACCTTCCAGTTTTGTTGAATGTCATCACATAATTGCTTTGAATGCTTTTTAATTAAGGAAGTTCCCCTGCATTTGCATTTATTTCGCTGGGTAGTTAAATTGTTATATATTATTATGGTATGTGACATGCTTTTAACCACATATCATTTTTGGTCATTTCAGGACAGGTTGTAGAAAACACGGCATGTATGAAAACATCATAACATCAATAGCAGATTTGCCTGAATTTTCCCAGCATTTCGTCTTTGCGTGACGGCGGATTCCTGCAGCGCCGTTCAGTCTCCCGGGAAGAGGTCTCCATGTCGTTCCCCGCAATTTCGTTTGTTTCCTTCCCATCCTCGCGGTTATTATGTTCAGCACAGCCCCAAGCATAAGAAAAAAAAAAAACGATGCCCAGAAACGATAAAGAAGATGTCGTGGGGCCAGCTGTCATTTTAGCGCTCAGCGTGACTCATCCATCCATTACTTTATATTTTTTGCCGGTGCTCTTCCTTTGCGGTAATTAGGAACAAGCACATCTCGGACCGCGGCTCGGAAATAATGCAGATTTAATTTGAAGCGCTCCTTTAGAATTTAATGCCCGTTCAGGCTCTTCAGGTGTCCATCATCATTCACCCATGCGAAAAAACGAGGACTCGTTAATTAAAACATTTCATATAATGTCAGAGCGAACCGGCGTCCCCGATTATGCAAATGGTACTTCGGGATAGCAAATACTGAAGACTTGGACTTCATGATGGAGCGGAGAAGCTCATATCAGACTCACCTCTACTAGCTGAAAATAATCAAAAGTCCATTTGAGTGTCGGGGGACAATGACAGAGGAATGAAACGGGGATTGATGGTGCCTGAGCATGAGCCATTAGATCTCTAGCTGGCTTTTGTGAAAAAAATAGAAATAAAAAATGAGCAGTGACCTCGATCAGCTATGTAATAGACTGTGACATCATTTATTTCTCTTCTGGATTGTTCTATGGGAGCCCATGGCCAGGCACTGTTAGATATGGGGGATTCCTTTGCAAAAATATGCAATAACCTGTGATAAATTGTCACTTGTCATTCCTGCACTTTGTTTTGCTGTCCTTTACAGTCTGTCCCTTTATAATGCATTTCTTTTACTACCTGTATATATTGTTTAATAGGTAGTTAACCTGCTTTGCACATTGTCTGCCCCTTGTATACATTACTTGGTATTTTTGATTGCATCAGCTTGGGAAGTCGATGACCTCATCTCGTTGTGTGTAGGACAATGACAATAACCGCCTTTGAACCTTGAATTTATTCAGACTTAAGCTTCTTAAAAAGAACTAAAAATGATTGCCACAGAAGAGGAAGAATTAGTTTAGATGAGACGAAACATGGAAAAAAATCTCATTGACAATATTCAAGATTCAAGAAGTTTTTACTTGTCACATACATAGTTACACACGGCCAACATGTGATGAAATGTACCCTTGAATCACTCCTAAGACATGTTTATACATTATATGTTTAAATAAAACAGATAACTAAAAGTAAACAAATCTTAAATATAACAGATACATAAATTGCAAATAAACAATATGTATACCAATAAACAATATGTACTCAATTTAAGATTTAAAGTGACGTGCTTTGTAGAACATGTGCGAATGGCATTCTGGTGAGACATATGTAAAATACCAGTGACAGTATATTACTGGTATGGAGCAGTGGTAAAATACCAGTGACAGTATAATACTGGTATGGAGCAGTGGTAAAATACCAGTGAGAGTATAATACTGGTATGGAGCAGTGGTAAAATACCAGTGAGAGTATAATACTGGTATGGAGCAATGGTAAATTACCAGCAGAACGCGAGTAAATGGATCTGAATTGAAACACACAATGCACAATGTAGTAGTGCATTGTGCAGCGTGGGTGCTAATGAGAGTGAGGCACTACTACATTGCATATGCATACATGTGATGCGTAGAGCAGGTCATGTGATGCGTAGAGCAGGTCATGTGATGCGTAGAGTAGGTCCGGTGATGTGTAGAGCAGGTCATGTGATGCGTAGAGTAGGTCCTGTGATGCGTAGAGCAGGTCATGTAATGCGTAGAGTAGGTCCTGTGATGTGTAGAGCAGGACATGTGATGCGTAGAGTAGGTCATGTGATGTGTAGAGCAGGACATGTGATGCGTAGAGTAGGTCATGTGATGTGTAGAGGAGGTCATGTGACGCTCGGGTAACACCCCTGTCCTTCCACAGGACTCTCGGGTCACGATGGCCCTGCCGGGCCGTGCGAGAACACGTACTGCGGGCTGGGCCAGCGCTGCGTGGCGGAGCGGGCAGGCGGCGGCTGCGAGTGCGTGGGACGCTGCAGGCCTCACTACAAGCCGGTGTGCGGCTCCGACGGCGAGCTCTACATGAGCCACTGCGAGCTGCACCGCGCCGCCTGCCTCCGCCGGCGCAGGATCACCGTGGCCCGCGGCGAGGGCTGCTTCTACAGAGGTGAGTGCGTCGCCAAGGCAACCCGCCAAACCAGGAGCTTCAGAGAGCAAGCGGGCCGAGGAACCTGGGCTGGCGTTTCCACTGAAGGACGGGGATGTGAACTAAAAAATTAAATACAATTAAAAAGTGTAGAAACTTTTGAAAGCCTTGCATGTTCATCTCCTATGTGAGGTTTATATATTTACAAACTTCATGTTTTATACTGATGAAATAGAACTATAATGCTTTTTTATTATCTGTACTTGTATAATGCCTGTATAATGCATTCGTAGAACATTCAGTGAACCTTCGTAATGCTGGAACACTCATAAGCAGCACGTAAGTATACATTAACACCGTAACAGACCATAACAACTTTATTATACATTAGTAAGAAACATTATATGATTAAATCAAACATGTTCTATGCATTATGAAGGTGCAGTTAATGTAAAGCGTTACCAGCTATTATTACAGCCATTACACGTCAAATATTACGATATGAAAATACAGGCTGCTTCAGAATAAGCAAATGCAGTACAGTGGGTGGAATGAACCAAATACACAAACTCAAAGGAAAATCCCCCCCAAGCACTTGCCAAGAAAAACACCCCCATCCTGCTGACACCATTTAATCCCCGATGAGCCAGTCAGTCCAGTCAGAGTCAGCTGGGCTTCGTTACCCAAGTCTGGTGATTGATTATGGTCAAGGCTGTAAATACCCCCCCAACTGCAGCCCTTCACCGTTCAGCTGTGTCCTGCTGCTCTATAGACTCACAGCTGCCGACCAAGAAGCAGGTCTCATTGACCAAGGCACACAGACCGATATCTCAGTCAGACTAAAGGATCCAGGATCGATCATCCTCTCCCTTTGCTTTGCACTGAACCTGTAATTATTATGGGACTCGTTAAGTGTCAACACTTCATCTGAAAATCTTTTTAAGAAGTGTTTTTGATTTAACTCGCAATCAAGAAGGACGTTTAAAGGTTGTTGCGATACTGAACTTCTTATACAAATCACTTTTAGAAGTTAAGTTCGTGGTGTCGTTCACTAAGAAGGTTTTTTTTTTTCCTTAGGAGACAAACTGAGAGCAGCTTTTTACTGTAATTATGTGCAATTAGTTTTATTCTGGGTAGTTAGCAGACAGAACTGAGACACCTGCTGCTCTTTGCCTGTTAACCTGACTTTCTAAATATCCCTGGCGTGTGTAAAGCTTCAGCGATTCACATACAGCGGTACCTTCTAGCATATAAAGCATCACACAGCCAGACACACACACACAGACACACCCACAAACTCAAAACTAATGTTAAGACTACACCGACGCAAAAACTCCCAGTTCTTCCGGAAGTTCCAGGAATCTCCCGCAAATTGATAGCAGTTCCCTGACACCCGTGAATGATGCTCTGTGTCCCAGAAATCTTCCTACAACAAATCAAAAATCATCGACCTCAGGGGTGTAGCTACGGTGATTTTATCCCACCCACGCCCAGGGGCATGGCTAACCCCCCACCCCGGGTGACGGCACTCAATTCTGCGTTATCCTGTGCTGGAAAATGTCCAGCTGATGACCAGCAGTTTAAGATCAGTCCGATTTATTTCTATAGATAATCCAATATTTATTTTTGCAGGGCTAAGAACAGGGAGTGTCGTGTTGATTGACATTACATGAATGTACATGAGGTCTGGCAGGTGGAGCTGAGATCCTGACACCAGCAAGTGCAGCCCAGCGCCTGGTTTTACACTCAGGCTCACTGGTTAGGGTTCTGGGTTCTGACGCGGGTCACCAGTGGACAGTGAGGTCAAACTTTGCTAGAATCTACCCTGCAGTTGCTGACCCTCCTGTAGATTTCAGTGTGTTACACGTTACACAAAGGAACTGCACTAACCAGACATAAATGATCAATCAAAGGCTGAATCAATATATTTTTTGTCAGCCTTTAATCAGAAATTTAGGACAACACTGTAAATTTAGCTGTGTACTGTTCCCTCTTCTCCTTGACTGTTCCCCCCCCCCATGTCGATCAATGATTCAGTCAAGTTTAAGCACAAACGTGGGCTGACGATGACGATGATGATGAGGAATGAAAGGTGTGACATGTCCAGGAAAATAAAGGCACCAAAACTTCTGGGACACAGGTCACTAACTCCCCCCCCACACACTAAGCGGTGTTACGTGGAATATTACGTATTCACTATAATAGATCTTTGGGCTTTTTTGCACATAAGGACATATCAGTATATGCTGTACAAGGTGATGACTGTTGGGTTAAATAGCAAATTACATGCATTTATATTGGTGGGCGATTACGGGACAGTTGCCTGTGATTAGACTTTATTTTAGCGTGATCAGCCTAATTATTATTTTAGAGAAAAACAAAAAAGAAATTAGTGCTTTATTTATGGAGTCGCCTGTGTTAATTACCTTTGAAAAATACCAAAAGTGAATAATTGAGTTCCATGCTGTCAGTAGGTTTTCATTTGATATGAAAAACCATGTGGCCACAGAGGGGGGGGGGGGGGGGCACCCTGCAGCTTGTGCAGCCCTGGCTGCATGTGGCGGTGTGAGTCTGCGCATTTCCTGCAGCCGATGCGCATAGCAGGAGACGGGCAGCTGTCAAGTTTGGGGATGTCATGCGATGACACGGCGCGCTCCTGGCAAACCCCGAGACGGACCGCTTGGAGTGGGGGGGCTGGCGCTCAGGGACGCGCGGCTGAGTGAGGTAATCGGCAAGCTAGCTAATGAGCACCATAGAGGCTTTCGTTGGTACCTGGACGCCAAACCGTGCCGCATTTGCCCGGTCTCTGCAGTACTGTTCAAAGCCCACCTGGTACCCTAGGCCAGCTTCACCGCCGGCGCCCCCTGTCTGAGACAAAGTGAAAAGATGGTTTGACGGAGCTTTCAGCTGGTGTGGTAACCAGAACACACAACCCAATGACATCGCAGAGTTTTTCTGGTAGATCAAACACTGACACTACCTCTTAAGTTTAACCAGTTTATCTGACACTTTTATCAAAAGCAAGTAACAGAGGAGGAAATTGTTATAATTAGGTGTGCTTTGAACCCACACCCTTTGCATTACTAGCACAAAGCGCTATTTGTTGAGCTACAGGAGTGCCACCATATAACAATTCCAAGGCCTCTGTGGAGGGGTTCTGGATTTTCATTTAGGCTGAATTTTTGACTTCCTGGACATTTCTGCAGTGTTTTAGAGGATACAGATCAAGGCTCCTTCTCATTGTGTGCAAAGAAAGCTATGTCCAACAGTACCCTGATCATGGTTTGAATCAGTAAATATCTCTCCCAACAGAAAGAGGAGGCTTTGGCACCAGACTCGCCTGCCCTTGTTGCATTTGTTCCTTGGCTTCCTGTCACATGACTCCACTTGTTCTTGTGTTTCCTGTCATGTGACTCCACTTGGACTTGGATTTCCTGTCCAGACACCATCTTGCAGTTGAGCGCCTGGTCACAGAGCTGTGCTCCTCAGCTCGTGACAGGCCGCCACGGTGACTTCCGGGATAATTTTACAGGACAGAAGTGTTTTTTGCGCCGCTCTTAACGGGTTTGATGTAAACATCGGGTTTTGCAATCTGACACGCAGAATCCTTCAGGTTGTGACGAATCTTACTCCCTGATGTCCTTAATCACATCCTGACACACAAAAGTGTGTAATTAGGACCTTTTAAACACTTCATTTGTTCTAATGAGGTGCATATCCATGATATATATCTATTTTTAAAGCATTCAATGTCTTAATAACACTGAAGTAGTACACTTTGTAATTTGATAGCGCAGAAAATATCGCAAATCACACTCTTCATATCGACATCAGACTTGTGTCGTTACATAATGTTCTTAACTTGAAATCGACCAGAGACAGGAGTGACCAGCTGATGTCGTCTTCCCAGTCAGGCTGTCTAATTAGACTGGAGAACGGTCCTGTGTTTGAGGAGTGTGTATGGAACTCGCTTACTTGCATTAGGAGAAGATGAGTGTCAGCCCTAGATTATTATCTTTAAAGTGTCGTGATCCTCCTGAAACGTTTATTCATGTCACGCCTGAGAGCAGAAATAAATGGCTTAATGCAGTGGTAAATCATCGCAGATGAATAAGTAAAATGCAGCTTCAATATCGCCAGCGAAATCACATCTTATGGTGAAAGCGGCCTATCTATAAATAATCCTCATTTATTTCCTTCAGTCAAGTCGCTGTAATCGGAGTTTAAGTTTGTTCTTGTGACTAGTGTAACAGACTCTTGACAGAATGGTGGAAATGGCACCCAGCCTGAGACCGGCATTGGGGTGTTTCCTGGAGATGGCGGCCATATTGGCAATGCTCGGGTTTAAAACACATGCAAAAACCAAGAGGGTGTTGGGTTATATACTGGGCTACACCAGGCGCCAGGTCTGAGCGGCAGAGTCTGGTTTCTGGGGCAGGAGAAAACAAACAAAATCCTGCATGATGACTGGGAATAAGATACAGGTGAAGCAAAAATTGGACCCCCCCCCCCCCCGAATATACACGACCTCTCCCTCCTTTTCAGAAATGAAAAGATTTAGGTAAATTAATTATTCAGTTATATATATATTTCTTTGTAGTAACAAAGACTTTGAATTGTAACTATGTGGTTCCAACTAAATGCATGTTGGTCCATGAACATTTTTGGTAAATATAATCATTAACCTTAACTTTTGTCCATAGTAAGGGTCTGCGCAGCGTCCCTGGGGCAGCTGGGGGGGATTCCTAACCCTCTGAGATACACGTTGCTATTAAACAGCACAAATCACTGGAATCCCACCAGGGTGCCCCCCCCCCGCCCTGTCCCCTCAGCTTTCTGCTATGAACTCTCCACTAGATAAGTGCTATGGAATGATAGATGGCTGTACAGAGCAAGCAAGTCTCCAGTCTACAAGAGATTAGAGACAGAGATACTGTTCTAGCCAGAATGGAACAAATGTGTTTGCTTTTCAGCTCAAACACTGAGAGCAAACACTAGTCACATATTTAATTTCCTACTAAATACACATCAAGCCTAACAGTCCCCGTAATGCCAGTGTTATTTCCGGTAATCTGAACGTGTGTGTGTGTGATTAATCCAGGCATATGTGCGTGAAACACCTTTTTAAGAATGGAAATCTTTAATTACAAATATGATGGTTCAATTACACAGACAAATAGCCACATAAAAACACAGATAGCAGTAGGTTAGCTCTTATCTTGCTGGATTAGCTCCATGCCTTTCAGAATCTTTTCCTGCTCCCAATCAATCAGAGGATGTCGTGGCTCTAACAGCAGACACTGAGACCTGGAGCAGACACTGAGACCTGGAGCACACACTGAGACCTGGAGCAGACAGACACTGAGACCTGGAGCAGACACTGAGACCTGGAGCACACACTTAGACCTGAAGCACATACTGAGACCTGGAGTAGACACTGAGACCTGGAGCAGACACTGAGACCTGGAGCACACACTGAGACCTGGAGCAGACAGACACTGAGACCTGGAGCACACACTGACCGCCCCGCCAATAGCTGATAAGCTCAGCCTTCGGAGGAATCATGCTGTTTCTCACTAATTTATCTGCGATAATACCAGAATAAAGACACAACAAATGCAGACAGCCATGCCAATCGGGAGAAGGGCGATGTTTGCTCAGGAAGTTCATTGCTCATGTACATGCGAGTGCCACCATTAGTATTCTGCTAAAACATGAAAGCACTTACCGCAGCCTTATCAATATTATCCTGAGCAGACTAATAACAAAATCCAGTACGATCGTTTGAATCAACCAAGACAAGAGGATGTTTACTTCATTACTCTGATTGCATGTTTAGAATATACAAAAACACTTTCAGTGTAAATTCAACACTGCAACTCATGGTATCTATTTGTGGACAAGGTTGAGTGTTTCCGAGGCTGATTGGAGTTTTAAAGCGGATTTGCTCAGTCCGATGGTATCTTTTTATTTCCTTCTGTTTATTAAAGGGTTTTGAGCCCCCAGGACGCAAACAGCCCTTTGTATGTCAGCACAGTTACTGATTCCATGTGCAGGGAGTCCTGGGGCTCGATGTACGGCACAGGCTTCCCGAGCACAGAGCGGAAAATGAGGTCTGAAAACCTGGATGAGTGGTGCTGTGTTACACACTTCAAAGCAATCCCAGAATTATTTTATCTCTAATATTTATTTCTAATAAAGCATCCAGCAACATCCATGCATTTTAATAGCTACTTATCCAAGACAGATTCACAATAAGCCTGGAATCTCTCTCAGGAAGTACAGGGGACCGCAGGGGCTTCCCTGAGTGGGAGCACAGGGGCTTCACTGAGAGGGACCAGAGGGGCTTCACTGAGAGGGACCAGAGGGGCTTCACTGAGAGGGACCAGAGGGGCTTTATTGTTATACCATCCATACAGGCGGTCCCCAGGTTACCAAGAAGATCCGTTACCTATGGCTTTAAGTCAAATTTGTAGGTAAGTTGGAAAAATAACACAGTACATAATGCAAAGTAGTAAAAACAATAATAACGCAGTAATAATAAAAGTAACTACATATGACACTGTACCTTATATTGTACCTTACACTGTACCTTATACTGTACCTTATACTGTACAGTTGAAGTCATGCAATGATTTCACACGCATCACAAAGTAGTATGTGGGTTCATTACAGCGAACCGTTGTATTTAACTGGAATTTTTAATATGATAGGCTTTATGGCAGTCCGTTCGTAGGTGCGGGGAGTCCGTAAGTCGGCTGTTCTTATCCCGGGGACTGCCCAGTTCATCTACCTTGACAAGGCCCCCTGCTGGCTGGCTGCAGTACATTCGTAGCTGCACCCAACCCCGTGTATTTCAATGGCACAACAGCCTGTTATTGTCTTTCCATATGGGGTGTCTAATTCGAACAGTTATTTTTCCCTACGCTGATGTCTGCACATTTTTATTTTACCCCAGAAATTAATTGCTACTATATCGTAATTATGCATAGCTGACATCGACTCTCTTCCGTACTGCAGACTCACACTCCGAATCTGACAGCATAGCTGAGGTATTTTTGCTTAATTTCTCTAGAACGGAAAGCGGTGGATGTGCAGTGGCCATGTTTAATACAGGCGAGGGTACAGATATACAGTGCCCCAGAACTGCGATGCGACATACAGATGGCGCGTAACAAGGGGGGGTTGACAGCGTTTTTCACACATTGCAGGTGTGACGTTAACCACTGAGCCAATGCTCAGTCCTACATAGTGAAGTACAACTTGTTATTCAGTGCTAATAGACTTGTTTATAAAAGCATGCGGGGTTCGCACTGAATTTGCTTTGTAAAAACGCCCGGACAGTTACTTACCGATTCCACATCACTGCAAACCCTCCTCCAGCAGGTAATGGAGTGTTTTTTCAACTGGCAGGCAATGGTGCCAAATCCCTATTAATCATTTTATTTGTATGCTAAATAAATCTGTTCTTTGCATGACAACAGAGGCATTCTGTGCCTATATTTGCAGCTCCGTTGTTACCTAAACCCTCGAATGTAGCAGTTTTTTCGGCATTTTGGTGCCTGAGTTTGAGCGGAGCTGCAGAACTCACACTGACATCTTCAGTCCTGTTGTACAAACTGTCTCTACCCCTCACTGTGGCGCAGTGCTATCCCAGCGTCCACGGACACCTTTGCTCCTAAAAAATTGCCCCTCTTCTCAGCTGAGCTCATGTGATGAGGAGCAAAGCCGAACTGATCACGACAGGGTGCATGTCCATCTTTTTAACGTCATCACAGATTAATATAGAGGAAGCTTTGTAGCTGGATACCAGTCACAGTTCATCCACGTTACTTTGAATATTTTAGGACAGCCTATTCCAAAATTTGACTTAATAGCCCTCAGAAAACTCAGAGGACACTTTTTGAATGTTATAGCCTTTGAGCAGAGGATAAAAAAACAGGCATAAAAGATACATTCAGAGAAACATATCAAAATAAACTAATATAAGACAAAAATTTGTGTTATTTGTTTATTCCATACAGCTAGCAAGCTAATTTTCCAGTTCAGTGTTTGTAGGTTTGTGTGTGTGTGTGTGTAAATCAGTGTGTTCTCTCAGCCAAAGGTCTGTTAAGTTTGCAGGCCTCATATCTCTGGTCAGACTTTCCGTATGTGATGGAGGAATTGATTCATCCACCATCCACACGTCGGATGATTCCGGAATATAGAACAGGCCATTCCAACATCGTTGTGAATTCCAGACCTCATCGTGTTCACAATCCACGTGAATTAAAAATATTGATTAGCCAGTAGCTATAAAAGTTGTTGGCCTCATTAGATATGAGGGTCTCTGAAGGCATTCTGAAAGAGCGCAACATTAAATCACACCCAGGTAATAAAACACTTTATAAAGCAGGGCGATAAAGAGCCATATCGTTTTATTGGTGGAGAGGATGGAAACAGGGCCTGCTCTCTGTCACGATGTCCCCAGCTTTGCATTTATGTCACACCTCACATCTTAAATCTGCATCTCGCCAAATGGAACATAACAGTCTGATGAAATATTTAAGGCACGCCAGCAGTAAAGGTAACAAGAACAAGATGTCTGCCTGCACGATAAGCGATATTGACTGCGGCATAAATCCGAACTCATGTACCGAGCATGAGGCCACGACGGAGAATCCCACAGGCATCTGTTGATGGTCCTGTCATGGGGCATCTGATCAACCCTGACAACGAATTAAAGGGAGGAGCCTGTGTTCGCGCTCCAGCCCGATTCGCTTATCTTCCCGATACTGGCTCTCGCTCCCTCGATCGCGCATCCTGGCTGCACGACCAGACCAAAATAAAAAAGTTAACATTTGTGCAGACGCTGCAGACGTGCACGAAGGAGCCCCAGGAGTGTGACAGGTTTCCACACTAATGTAAATGACACTTGTTGAAGTTCTTGCTGATGCATGGTGACGTTTCACCCTCTGTCAGGCAGCTGCCTGGACCCCACACTTACCCTGAGGCAAGTCCCCAATGTCCAACAGCTGACGTGGGATTCAACCTTGACCAGAACAACTGTGTCATTCGTAATACTTCTTCTACAAACAAATATTCATGGGAATATCTGAATGTATCAGCTAATTGTATATCCAGTGCAGGCTGACCCCAGGAAGCAAGGGACATATGGCAGGGAACTCACCCTGGACTGGAAACCAGTCTGTTAACACACAACGGACAGGGACAGCTCTGTTGCTTTGGGCCCCCACTTCAGGGACACTCTCTCAGATGTTTCGAGTCAGAGTCAGAAGATCGGAGCTAGCTAGCTGCTTAGCAGGATGTGCTGCTTCAGCGTCTCCTAATTTAGGATTTTAGTTAGCATTGAGTGTAATGATTGTTTGTGGCCAACAGGGGGCCGGACCTTGTTGGCCCCATGGCGACGCGTGGTTTGAGTGCCGGTAATGACTGCCGCCAACAATAGAAAGGTTAATGGAGAGGCACCAGTTCAGCAAGACCCCACGTCTCGGGGGTGTGGACGATAACTAAGCACCTGGAGTAAACAGAGACAAGGAGAACATGCTAATTAATGGCATTAGAACGGTAATTTAGTCACAATTAAACAGTACTAACAATGTAGCATCATTATTAACATTTGTCTTTTATTCTGTTGGCAGATTCTCAAGTGCAGAGCGTGCAGTGTGCAGGCAAGCGGGCGGCCTGCTGTAGCTTTAGCGCACTGACCATGAACAGAAATGCAGTGGCGCTGCTTGAACACAGCCCAGCGCTAGCTAGCTCTCTCGCTAAAGCATTACATACAGTGCTGGATGAGCCACGTGACCTACAGGGCTAATGTAGTGTCTGAAGAGTCACGGCTGAAAGCCAGGGGGAGTGTTAGCAATTTTAATACACAATAGGGAACACGTCCTTCTCTCCGTGATAAAGAATGAGCAGTTCTGTAGGAACGGGTCAATTGAAGATCTCCGATGGGGTTTGACAGTCTCCTCCAGCTAACGAGTTGCTCGACCTTGTCACTCTGCAGTAGGCCAGGACTTGACCGTGTGTGACCGGGAACATGCAGAAGAGACTCTGAGTACCGACACGTGTGTAAATAAGATTACTCGGGCAGTTTGAGGGCGTTAAGGGGATTTGCTAGCATACTGTATTTCAATCAAAGCACCGAATGAACCTTTAATTTGCATTTCCATTAACACATTGGAGCGTTTGTTGGCCAGCACAGCCAATGAGGAGATACGCGTATGCCCCTGTTACCCGAATCTGGGAAGGTCCCCTTCAGCCATGAAGCCTGCAGAAGATCAGGGAAACTGTGTCCCTTTAGCCTTGGGAGTTAATGATCTGCAGGTCGACCGGAATTTAATAATGAAGTCCAGAGGCTTGGGTCTTATCTGAGGTCTCACGGAAAAGTCACTGCGGCTTAGTCCTTAAAAAGAAAGTTACTCATCAGATCTTAGTTTGTGACATGGAATGATTAAGCGATTAAAGAGGAAGAGTACAATGACCCAATTAATGTCTGGAGAGGGAGAAGGTGTAAGTCGGATCTCTGCCATCACGTTACTCGTAAAGTTAATCACTGCATAGTCAAGTATCGCAAATTACGGCAAAATAACTAGCACCTACCAGCAACAGCGGGTGCTGCGGGTTACTGTTCCTGTGGATAAAATTAACAAACCGGAAGGTGACATTCATATTGTCTTAGATATTTTTTTTATGCACATAATGTCAGCATCGGTCAGAGTCATTTATAGTAACTTGACCTAACGAACTATTTGCTATTTGCTGTCATGTGATTTATCATAAAATAGCTTGCTGGGCTGGGAGGGGGAATCTTTATATTTTATTGTCACTGCTTGTGATTATCGTGTAGCTGTCCTGGCAGCAGGTACTTGATGTCAAACCAGCCTCAGTCACTGATCAATGTGAACTCCACGAGCGCCTAGCTGCCAAAACACAAATAAAAACGCCCTTGTTGCACTTCACTTGTGAAATGTCATCGGACAAGCTATCGACTTATAAGCGGCGTCGAGGGAAGGCTGACCTTACACAAGAACAGCGCTAAAAAGAAGCCCAAAACACACAAAGCCAAGGGAAAGTTTTTCAAAACACTAAAAGCAGCACAGTGGCGAGACTTCAGTGTTTTTTTAAATACACAGCTTTAAAAATGAAGTTTATCTTCATGATCATCTATTATGTTTATATATTTAAACTAGCATTAGATCAGTCGCTGGGATAGAGTGAACGTCACTGAAGATTATCTTTGTGAATTTCAATAAAACTGCAGATGTTAAATGTGCAATCAGTGAAAAATGACATTATCAAAATATTAATGCAAGGGCACAGAGACCTTGTACTAGATTATTAATCACATCAGTGCCGAATGCTGCAAATTACAGTTAATTTGGTATAATAGCTATACATAATATATAGGTAATATACGTATATTAAAAATTTTTACGATTTGTTTTTAAACTTTATGAATATCGCATAGTCTTGTACCTACAGCTTCCAGGAGCCTGTAACACGAAGCAGGATTTCTTGCTTAGCCTGACAACATCAGATTTAAATTTTCTGGGATAAATGTAAGCAAACAAAGATAAAGGCCATTTGAACTAGTGTACCTTAAATCCGGCAAAGTTACCTGGCTAAACAACAAATCCGGCTTTGTGATAGAGGCCCCAGGACAGGCTCCGGATTTTTAGTGGACTGGCATATGGGGTATAATCATCATCTGTGCCACCAGGAGACCATGTGACAGAAGATCGATCTCCACGTGGCAGCAGATCAGATGAGCAGCAGAGCGATCTGGAGGGACGTCCTGGCGATCTCGGCCGTGTCCCGCTCTCCGTATGACAGCCCCGTGTTTTGTGTTGCATTCAGAATTTTTCACAGTTCAGCAGAAACTCTCCCCGAGCGAGACCGTCACGTTTCTGAACCCTTCCACATGTTACCGCTCTCTGAAAATGACTTATGCATCGCCAGTACACGGCGGACACATTTTGCCATATCAGTTTCCATTTTTCTTTTCCTCGTGGCTCATGAGAGACTGAGGTGTGCATCCTATTCCCCTGGGCTTAGTCCTAAATATAGAAAGTGGTTCTTTTGGTTATTATAATTTGATGATTCCCTCTGGAGCTCCACGTTCTTTGTGCAGGCTTAGTATTCATCTCTGCATTTTTTTCAGATGAAACACACAAAATGGGTCAAACAGATTACATTAATATGGGGGGATACAAGCACAGCTTTGTGAAAAGACAATACATTATCGGTCCATTCAAACCAGCACCAAGCTGCTTTCAGCAGGTATTTTATGTCCACAAAGCTCCCTCCTTGGTCAATGAACACCCCAGCAGTGATCACCACCCTTTGCACTCCCACAAAACCATTAGATTCCTACCTAGACTCTAATTATTCTTGCCTTGCATGTCTTCATGTTTGTGCATGAAGAGCAGCCGCAGGCAGCCAGCGAATAGGTCTGCATCTCTTCTGTCATCTACCTATTGGTTGAGGTCAGTACATGATTTTTTTTTAAGTTAAACAGGACAAAATGCAACATTTCAACTTCTCACATGGTAACAGAACGAGTCAAAGCCCCTAGGCCAGCCTCGCCGCCTGCGCCCCCTGTCTGAGACAAAGTGAAATCGGCTGGCTAAGTCAGCGCCCCCTCAGCAGAGTGGTAATGCGCTTGGCAAATTCAGAAACTGATTATGAATCTGAAGTACATAAAACGGACGATATTTCGGATCAAAACGTAGGGAAAGCTTCAAGGGTCAGCACGACAATACAAGATTAATAGGGAGAGAGTTATGATGATGTTCAAAGCTTCTTTTAAGCACTATTGGGCCAGGTAGGGGGAAAATAAGGGTCAAATTTAGAAATGGAAGAACAAAGAGGTAGAGGAGACAGCCGTGAGGGGTTAGTGAATAAGATGGAGGCTAGGAATGGATGGAAGATTTCAGATCAAAACAAAGGGAAGTGTAGGGGCAACCCTCAGAGTAGGCAGGAGTGCGGCTTAATTTTCAGAGGAGGTGGGAAGCTGAGGAAATGGGAGGAGAGCAAAGGGAAGGAAGAGGAGGTGTAAGCAGGAACGGAAAGTGATGGGTATCTGAAGCGGAAGATGAAAGGGCAGAATGTCACCATGAAGAAAGGAGAGAGTGACCGTGACATTATGGGTGACGACCGAGACAAAGTGGTTAAGACTATGTATGAGTTAACGTGAAAGAAAGAAAAAAACAAGTTAGAGATTAACGCAGGCTGGCGTTCGACACATCCTGGCTGACGGGAAACTGGACGAGGTTTGTGCTTATGGAAGGTGAATGATGGGCAACAGGAAAACCTGCAGTAATGTGGCAGGCAGCTTGATGGTCAGGTTTAAAAATATATGTATGTAATATATGTATGTCCTTTTCCTCCAGCAAGTCAGATCTAGGTGGGGAACCACTAATGAACAGAGAGGTAGAAGGAGACCATCCATCCATTCATCCATCCATCCATCTTCTGTACCTGCTTGTCCTATGCAGGTCATGGGGTTCTGGAGCTTATCCCAGAAGCTACGGGTGCAAGGCGGGGGAACCCAGGATGAGGTGCCAACCCATCGCAGGGCACACTCGCCATCTGGCAACTCCAGTTCACTTTAGCATTGTTTTTGCACTGTGGGGGGAATCTGGTGGAAACCCCACGATGACGGGGGAGAGCATGCAGACTACACACACATGGAGCCAGGGGAGATACTCAAACCCAGGCCCTAGAGGTATGAGGCACTAAGGCTCACCACCTTCAAGACCTTCACCACCAGTGTGTTAAGAAGAAAAAAAAACTACAAATAGATTTCAAAAGCGATTTGTGACCCATCTGCAGGTTTAACTACATGCGATTCTTCAGAAAACAGAAATGAGATGTACATAAAAACATACAAAAAAAAGTCCTACTTACTAAATAGAAGGACCATAAAACTGACACCCTATTGCCCTGATATCATAATATTCTGTCATGAGGAAGAGATGTGCTCCTTGAGGTTCTGTCATCCAGTCAGACCTTGCGGTTCTGCATTCTGGTGTCCGTTTCCGGCTCTGACCGGTGATTCTGCGGCAATGGTGCTAGCTGTTCTTAAAGTCTGCAATCAGCATCCTCCGGTTTGGGCGTCCGGCCCGTCACTCGGCCCCGGCCTGCTGTTCGGCGCCATCGCTGGAGTCAGAGGGGACTGCATGCACGCCTGCGTGCCAGATGGCCCCACTGATTGTGCTGAGTCGCATCTTCAGCAGATCTTTCCAGCAGATTTTAACAAGACGGATCCCCAAGTGACGAGATCCAATATGTTGGTACACATCTACAGCGTGCTGGAAAGACACGCACCCTCATAGTTATTGATTGTAGGAGTTAAACTCAGCAGGGGTGCTTCAATAGAATCACAAGTGTAAGTAAGCATTTAAACCTCATTTGCTGTGATGTTAAAATTATTCTGTGTCACGCCTCCTTCCAACACACCTTTTTGATACTGTGGGCTCTCCTGCACCTGTACATAAATCATAAAACGTTTATTTCCTTTCCTGTGCATTTTTTTGTTTGTTTGTTTATATTGAGACAAAGACTACATGGTTTTACTTTTTTCCCCCAACTGAGCAAATTAAGAAAAACCTAATTAAAATTGAACACAATCGCATATTGAGTCTCTTCAGTTAAATGAAGACATTTTTAGACTGATTCTACCGGTTACACTTCTGGCTGAGCACATGATACGTGTGGAAAAAAACAGATTGCAGATCATTTGTCTGCTCTTGTAGGAGTGAATGTCTGTCACTCAATATTTACCAGTAACTCTCATTTGATAATTCAGACCGACCAGGCAATCCTACCACTTCTTTATTTCCATAGTTAATTTAGATGATGATAAAATGTTGAAGAATAAGGAAAGTAGAATGAATTACATGAAGCAGGCATTTTGTGCATGTGACAGTTCCTTTTCTCTGCATGAAAAGATCACTTCAGATAAAGTGGTTTTATTTATATATTTATTTTCAGATATAAAACATTTTTTCTTGTTTTTCTATTGTGCATCCTTGAATTATGAAAGAAAAGTGTAGCTTCGGTGCAATGGAATTAATTATTCCTTATTCACTGAAAGTATTGTAACAGTAATTAACACACAAAACAGCTGCCTTTCATGAAAGGTCACAGTCCAGCTCTGATCTTTTGCCGTAGTTACCTGTTTTTCTTACGCAGCCAATTTTATGCCATTTGCTGTTCCGGGTTGTAATGCACTGCAGAAATTTGAATTTCAAATGTTGAATCATATTTTACAGCAGTTGTAATGTTTTTGTTTTAACGGTTCTGTTAGAATTGAACTGTAACATCTGTTAATCATTCAGATGTGTTATATGAACGTGTAAAATGATTAATGTTACTGTGTACTGTTGTCAGTATTGTATGAGTGTTACTTTGTAATGGAATTAGTTATCAATGCAAAAGCTGGTCATATCTGCAGCATATGACACAAAAATGCAAGAAATATCTTCAAGTAAATTTAGAGATTTCGTGCCTTTTGAACAAGCAAACTAACGCTGACTCACTGAAGGCGATGACGCCAAACAGACAACTGTAGCCACAGGCAAAGAAGAAACTTTTCTATGAATAAAAAAGTGGAATTCGGAAATGAACAATGGTTAAAACAAAAGTCACGCAGTAGCACGCCTGTTGATTACTGGGCGTCGCCACCTTTTGGTGGGAACATTACAAGCTGTTAGGCCTACTTTGAATTAATTGCATGTGTTAATTAAGGTAAGAAAGGGAAGTTCGGTAACTCAAACTTGTAACTGTTCAGCTGCAATTACTAACATGCATTTTGTTTGCCTGTTGGCTAAGCTGATTATTCATTAAATTAATTTGTCAACCTGAAAAAGAAAATCAAACGGAGAGCAACTGAAACGATTCAGCAGAAAAGTGGCGGCTGTTGAAATCCGGGTGACACTGACATTGAATGCAGTGCAGCGTGATACACATTTTAGAGCTTTTTCACTCTCGGCCTGTAAAAGATATTCGATCATTAGGATCCTTTAGTACGACTCTGATTCCGCTTTAAGTGCGTTTGCTTGAATAACCGAAAGGGACACGCAGTTTGTTTAATATTAAGTAGCATTCAGGCGCTTGTTACAATGTGAGCAGCGGCAAATTACTCGCTGAAATTGCACCTTGAGAATCAATTAAGCGAGATCTGTGTTGTATTTTCATTTGCTGCAGCAGCAGATGGTATGGATGGGGGGGAGGGGAG
>JAODJU010000014.1:4349466-4371063 GCA_026776725.1 Gnathonemus echidnorhynchus
TCAATGACCATACTGTCCTCTCAATGGCTGTACTATCCTCTCAATGACCACTCAATGACCATACTGTCCTCTCAATGGCTGTACTATCCTCTCAATGACCACTCAATGACCATACTGTCCTCTCAATGACCACTCAATGACCATACTGTCCTCTCAACGACTGTACTGTCCTCCCAGTGACTACTCAATGACCATACTGTCCTCTCAATGACCACTCAATGACCATACTGTCCTCTCAATGACTGTACTGGTCTGACTAACGAGAGACAAGGGCTCAGCCACAACCTTGACCATCTGACCAGACACATTTGAACCTCTGCATTACAGGTTGTCAAGCGGGATGGACTGGTCAGGGATAACTCACGGTGTACCCTCTTTGATCTCCTCAAGTACGATGATGTCAACAGTGATCAACAGCTGTCAAGGGAAGAGTTTTATAAAGCGTTTGGTGAGTTGGTTTTTCAGACAGATATCATTAACCTTTATAGGGTAACAGATCCTCTGCAGAAAAAGATTAACTTCTGCTTTTTCTGTACTGAAGCTACATCATATTTTATATATGAAGGTACCTCAGATACATTTTAAATTAGCAATTATTAGGTTGTGTGTACAGTGTATCACCAAATTTTCAGTTTTAGTTTTAATTTTAAGTATCTCTTGAGTGACTATTCATGAAACAATTCTTACAAGGTTGTTAGGTAAGCAGTCAAATTTAATTTAATCCCTATTCTGTTGTCTGCACTAATTTGAATACTTTGATTTCATACTCACTCGAAACGTCACATAATAAATATTAATGTGCAACGTAATGATGTTGTACTCAACACACATAGCTGTCTTAGGATTCCAGAAACAGGCCAGAACAGTGACATCACTCAGGCGACAGTGAGAAATTGATTTCTAGTAATTAGTGTCCACCTTAAGATGCATGGCAGCCAAACCTGACTCCCAGATGGAACATTCCGGGATCTATAATGCAGATCTATTCCTGTGGTCTTATCTTCTATACACATCGTTAAAAAAAAGAAAAGAAAATGCAGCCTTGATGATATATGCAGTGAACTGGAATTAAATTTTAAACGTAAACGTTTGAACATAGTTGGTTTTTAATCATTCCTCTGAACAAATACAGAATTTCAACTTATGTTTAATTTTAATTTTGTCATTCTGCAATGCAATCATATTCTCTAATAAACACAGAAAGCCCCCCACATTTTATAACCACAGTTTAATAAAAAACTTTGAATTGTATGTTTGCATTCAATTTGATTTACACATGGTATGAAGTACATTATTATTTAGTGTTTATTAATATATGCTGGAAAAATAAGTATTTAACATGTACTTAATTGAACATTTATTTTATGCTCATGAACATGAAATATGCATATGAACACATTATACAGTGTTCATCAGTTAAGCAGCTTTATGCATGGAAGATGGTTATTTTGGTTGATTTTGATTTTTGTGTATTTGTGGATTGTCTCTCTTGTTCCATGTTTATCCAGCCACTCTGCTTTGCTCTTAAAGACAGAGACCCACCGTTTGCCTGCAGCACTGTCCCTAAATAGCTCCACCCCTGTCCGGGTGGGACTAGCCTGGGCTCGAACCCCGTGCTTCTGCCTCCTAGGTGTGGCAGGACCTTGCAGAAGGATAAGTAGGTCTAGAAAATTTCTACATTCCTGTTTTGCGAAGGCACGTCTTACATGATCACCGGGAGAAAACGGACGCATTTTCTGAGAGGCGTTTCCGATAAAGTGCTATCATCTGAAACCTCACATGGTGGGAAGAGCTGTGTTGCAGGAAAGGGCCCCCCCCCCCCCCCCCCCATGAGTGACTCACACCCATGAATTTATTTCACATTACCAAGTTACCCACACAGATATCTTGTAAATGTAATAAAGTGAATTTTAAAATAAAACAACAATGTGGAATGTCAATCAGCTAGACTTCTACCACATTGAGTTCATAAATTATTTAACCAATAAAGATACTGTCAAGCTGCCCAGTGAATACTGGAAAAAAGGTAACAGATCTTAACAAATCCCAGTCACATTGAAGGAAACAAGCAAAACATGGCGATTTCTCCTGGAAGTTATTTAAAAAGAAATCTTTTTTTAAAGTTTATTCTTTTCCAGTAATGCTTTCAATGGATGTTTCAGAGACCAATGCCAATGTAAGCCTGAAGTTAAGCGTGAACTTAGATACTCACTAAACATTTCAAAGAGCACAGTAACAGGCTGAAACTTTAGAAAGGAAAAAAGTAGAGGAATTACATCCTTCATCTGTTTAGTATGATATTCTAATCCAGGGGTGGTCAATCTTATCCACAAAGGGCCGCTCTGTATGCGGGTTTTCACTGAAACTCCCTAATTAGATTACTAATCAGAGGACTGATTGGCTGAAGAGTCCTCACACCTGGGTTTGAACAGCTGACCTACAGGTTACCCAGAAACCCGCATACACACTGGCTCTTTGTGGCTAAGATTGGCCGCCTCGATCCAATCCATTAGGCAATTAGATGGTGACACTGAGGCAGAGCGCTAAAGCGGACATTCATGCTGGACCTGCACCTGGGTCTCTGTACAGGTAATTAGCCCATTCAGATGCCCTGTTGACTGGCATCCCATCCAGGGTGTACCCCAGCCCCGTGCCCCGTGACGGACCGGCATCCCGTCCAGGGTGTACCCCAGCCCCGTGCCATGTGAAGGACTGGCATCCCATGCAGGGTGTACCCCAGCGCCATACAGTGAACACGGAAATTCCTCTTTATACATCTTAAATATCACTCATAGTCTTATAGCAGTTAGAAGAATGATTTTTTTTTTTTATTTAAAACGTTTTAAATACCTCAAATGCCCCCTTTTTATTATTGTGTTCATCCAGTAAGAAATACCAAGCAGGCGATTCAAGTTTTTGATTAATAAATCACTTTTACACGGTAGGTTGAATTTTCAACAGTGAACTGGAAACAATTCAGTAAATATTGAATATTTCACTAAACCATATAACAATATACAGCTAGCTATTTTCGCAGTTATACTATACACCTGTGTTTTACTGTGGATGTTATGATGTTGAGTCCACCTCCTTAATGTCTGGTAAATTATATTCCCTGCTTCATACCAAGTATTTCTTTGGCTGAACCCATCAGTTGCCTCTTGTGTCAGACAGAAAGCCCTCTGTCACTCGCCTAGTCCTTTCGGAAATTTTATTCCTCATAACGTAGCTTTAGGCAGCATGATTAATTCAATATCATATTTTTGTTTCTTCAGAACTTGAGAAAAATAACAAACAAACCGTATTTCTAATTTACCAGTCAGAAACGTCTCTGCTGTACGCGAGGTAATAACTTCTCCTTGGAGCCGCAGTGTTATAAATCCCTCGCCTTTCGTCTCATTCTGACATTTCCGAATCACTCTCTTCTGACATTTCACACGTCCCGAAAAAACCAGCTAACGAAGTGTGTTTACAATTAGCATTTCGGCGGAGGTGCATTAGGAGGCGCCGCGCAGGCGGAGCGCCACGCCGCGCAGGAGGCAGCGCCGCGGGACCCCCGGCTACCCGAAGCTGTCATCTCGCTGAAAACTTTGACAGCGCCGAGAGGGGAAAAAAAACTCCGTTTGCCCTCCAGCGTTGTATCCGGTTGTGCTATTTTTTAACATTAAACGAACACAAAAGATGGATGAGGAGTCGCGGCGTTGTCTGACAAGTCCTTCCGCAGGATTTTTTTTTACGTTTATTCGCTACTTGTCAGAGTGAATAGTCCGCATTTCGCCAACATGTTTGTTAACGAGTCCGTGAATCGAGTTAACACGATACAACATGCTTTCTTGGTGAAGGCTCTATACTCTATAGGTAAATATTAGCAATAAATCATCATAACTTATATGACAGAAAAACTAGGCCTGTACAGTTTTCCCAACTGTAAACACCATCAGTCAGAATTATCTTGGATGACTCTCACAATAGTTTTTAAAATGATGTTAATATAAAGTATTAAGTAGCAATACATTTATATTTAATAAAATAAGCTGAAGTTTATTTTTGAATTGTGAAGAAAGATTCTAAATCCCAAGATTAATTAGGCCTACAATGGCATATGTGTACAGATAGTATTTCACCTACATAATTATTTAGTAATGAGCTTGAGATGAACATTCAAGGGAGCCTGAAACGTTTAGCCTATAGCAAAGCTATCATTGTGAACAATTGTAGCTTCATTTCCATTAATTGTTGATTCTTTTTACATAAAAAAAAACAGTTACCTTTAACAAGCACTAAAGAAAATGTCTTTAGAGTATGATTGATTTAATTAATCTGTCAGCAATATGAAAGGGATCAGCAGAGAGCGGATTTACACTACATTGGAACTAAGAATAGCTTTGGTGAGTAACTGCACTCTGTGCCTCAGTCTGGCTGATTTGTTAGCTCCTAAACCATTATGGCAGCCATCGCTTCAGATGGGATGTACTACTTGGAAGGATACAGAAGATTACACAATAGATCAGACAAGATGGGCACCCCAAACAGGAATCTGATAGATTTGGGCACAGTATAGATTTTACCTCACACTAGACTCGCCTTTCTTCATTTTCTGCTTGTGCTAATCCCTACCGCATCAAGTCTGGCCCTGAACGCAGTTGAGAGATTACTTGACCATAAGAATTGGACATTTTTCATACTCTGTGGTTTGTCCTTGGGGCTGTGAGGCACCTTCACGAACTCAAATCTGGAATTTACTCATTTCTTTGTCCTGATAATGAATGCAGACTGACCCAGGAAGAACACAAGTGCATTTTTCTACTTTTCACTAGTGTTCACTTCTTAACATTCTCCAGAAGCAAAGAATCAAAGTGTATTCCAGTTTTTTAGCCTTCTAAGTTTAAAGTAATGTAATCATCTGGTCTTTGGCTAGTTGTAGAATCTGCAGGATTGTATTAACGCCCATTAGAATCCAGTATTGTCTGAAACACAGTTGTACATGGTCCGTCTTTCATTCCTTTTTAAAATTCATTGTTCCCATTGAGACTGTTTGCAGGGAGAGTAATCCAGCCTAATGATAAGGGGAAGGGCCATCTATCTGAAGCAGTGGTCTATGGCACTGGCAAGGCATCAGCACTGTAAGGAGGACACTGGGTAGGCATCAGCACTGTAAGGGAGACACTGGGCAGGCATCAGCACTGTAAGAGAGACACTGGGCTTCACCATGTTTCCATGATGTCAGATAAAGGATAGTCTAACACCGGCATTCTCCACTGCGCATGTGGCTTTTAAAATGGACCAAGAAAGTCACACTGGGCAGGATCAGGGGCCTCAAGCTCTAATCACCTGGGGGTCACTGGCCGGGGGGCCTTCACTGGAAGGGGCCACTGGCCGGGAGGCCTTCACTGGAGGGGGCCACGTGAGCCAAAAAAAGAAACATAACAGGAGAAGAAAACAATGTGACGTTTATATTTCGCTAATCTATAAGAAAACCAAGTCTATGCCAATCATTTAAATGACAAATTGAAAAGAGGAAAACAAAATATCAGGAGAAAATGAAGCGATGTTAGTGAACATTTCTATTTTATTTTATCCCGATGCCTAAAATGAGATATCCCTACAACAGAGATCCCTAAAATGAGATATCCCTACAACAGAGATCCCTTAAATTAGATATCCCTACAACAGAGATCCCTAAAATGAGATATCCCTACAACAGAGATCCCTAAAATGAGATATCCCTACAACAGAGATCCCTTAAATTAGATATCCCTACAACAGAGATCCCTTAAATTAGATATCCCTACAACAGAAAGAAGTTGACATGCAGCTTCAAATTCCCAATTCCGATATTTCTTCTAAAATCTCACAGATTTAGGCTTTAGTTAGATCTTAAAAAATAGATGCGGGGGGTGTGACGCTATCGCCTCTTCAGCTGCAGCGGGACGCATTTCATTTAGATTACGGTAAAATGGGCGCTCCCTCACTGCGCGTCACAGAATACAATCTCACTTACGTTCTATCTTTCAATATCGTTTTGCTGTTCATCACTTTTAGGATTTAGACAACAAAGACATTTCTCAGGCTTTAAAGTTTGATGCCCAGCAATAGGATGAGCATCATGAACAGTATTTCTGCTGATGGGACTGTCCCTTCAGCACCATTAGACAAAGAAACTGCATCTTCAATACAGAGAGTGCAACTGCACTTCACTTTAATACCAACCAGCAATCCATGTAAGGATCAATATCACGGAGAAGTGGAACTTTTTTGAGTTATTTGGTAGGAATATAGAGAGTTTCTAACAATAGCTTTCAAACAATCTAACAACGGCATTTAACGTTGAATTGTGAATTTGAACCCTTTTCCTGTGATGACCACGTACGAGATCATCTTTTTCTTTTGATTACGTTCTGCTCTTCCTGATAATGGAAGCTTGAGTTCATTGCCTGCAAAGTGAAACCTCGTGCTGGAGGGGCTTCAGTGTTGCGTCATTAATGTTTTCAGCAGGAAGAGGGAGAAAAACAATAGGCTTGCAAATTGATTTATTTAAGATGGTCTTGTGTCAGTTGCCCAATCTAATGTTAAAGCCTTTATTCATTTGTAGAGAAACTGATTGATTTATCCCCTGAAAATCCAACCTCACAGTGTTTATGAAGCATTTACCAGTCCCCCCTTTTAAAACAACGACATTCTGTAAATTACATATTATTTGGCCCATCATGAATGTCAAACCTTGAACTGCTGCTCTTCTGTAGCAGGCTCGTTTGCACGGCCGAGCTTGGATAACAGTCAGGGAAACAGATTTTATATCCACGCAGCAAAAATTCGCATGTGCTTTTCCACACCGGCTTTTGTTGTCTTGAGCATTTCTTTTATGCTTTCCATCCCAATTTATTCGCTTTATCAAAGCGCTCGCTGGGATGTTTGACGTGTTTATTCACTTCAAAGGCTGCACCAAAATGTATTTTTAAATCTAACCTGCCCTCAACTGGGCAAAGAGTGTGGATCCGCTCGCGTGCTGCACGTGCGCATTTATGACCAGGGTGTAAAGTCTCCAGAGACGCGTCATCATAGTTTAGCGCACCGTGAGTATGTGTATTATGCCGAACCGTAACTCATTTAGGGAGATGCATCCGTTGCGTGTTATTGCTGTATCTCCCAGCGGGTTACTTTCTTCTTTCGCCGACTTCTCCCACCTAGAGAGCTCGGCTCTCAAAACTGCACCTCCGCTCTTACATCTTACCAAGCCTTACAAATGCGCTAAGCTGTGCCAGCGCCCCTCGGAGGATACGAGCGCCGCCTGCTCCTCCCGCTGCAAACAAAGACCGAAGAGCGCTGCGCCCCGAGAGGCCTCCACTGACATTTCGTTTTGGAGGAGCGATTGGTTACGACTCGGAGTGGGAGAAAGCTCCTTATTATCCCAACCTGTGTCAGCAGAGATATATCATATAGTTAAAAATGAGTTTTAAAATAGAACCACGTTGCATTAAACAACCAAATTAACTGATTCCGCGATCCTCATTCCTTTGCTTAATTTAATTTCTGACTCAGCTGTTTATCTACGCTCCTGGCTGTTTCTGACATTTTCAGCATAAAATGCAATTCAGCTAAATGTACGATTGTAATTAATGGAAATTAAATTATTAATTGGTCGTTATTATTGTTACGCTTCCGTGATTTTAGCTTGCTTGGTGGTTCTCTTTAGCCGGATCCCTGTCGCTGTGTGATGTGTTTTTTTCAGCACATTCACATCCTTCTAAGACTGATCCCTCATTCTTTTCGCGGTCCCCATGGTTGCCATCTTCAGCTTCCTGCGGCCAGACCCGGCTGTTCGTTGCCATTGTTCCTTTGACTCCAGAAGTGTAACGAATTGAGTAATTTCCCCTTTGGCTTCAGCTACATGCATAGTTCAACCACAGGAAGCATTAAAAACACACGAGTGGTCGTCTCACAATAAAAAAGGTTCTGCGCCTGGTCAAGGCGTAAATTGGATAAAATATGTTTTTAAAAATCTTATCTATTATCCATTATCTTACATAATCCCTCTGATACATCAGCATGCCTGAGATTGAGAAATCTGGCTATTTATAATAGATTCGAGTGGCTGTTATGAGAAGAGCGTTTGCCCGCTGTCTGAGCCGAATCCAGGAGGTCTTCGCTTGTACCGGGACAATCTAAGCGCTGTGTTTACAACACGCCAGATTGTGTTTCCTCCGCCGAAGCGCTGACTCGTACACCTGCCATCTCCGCCCCCCGCTGGGCTGTGACCCCGCAAGCTGACCTCCGCCAATACACAGAGCAGAGATGACAAAACACTCGAGTTTCTATTTGCGTTCGTGGGCCATCCGGCTGCCCGCTCGCTGCCAGCTGGCATTTCTGTGGCAAATCAAAGAAACTTCTGCAGCAGGGGACTGCTGGAGCACAAAGGAAAAGGAATCAGACCTGAACATCGTGTATTCATATAAACATAAGGAAATTAATGCCGCAGAATTTACCTGCGGCATTGAATATTTGAAGGCATGTCATATTGTCAGTATTAAATAGTGTCAGCAGTACTAATAAAATTATTAAAGCTGTTATGCATTGTTTCTTTTGGGTATGTAAATAGTGTTTTATCATTTTATGCTAATTTATTCCCAGAGGATATGTGATATATTGGCAGTTTCTGTACAACATATGTGGTAGGAACAACTGGAGAGATGGTGTGCATTTTAATGGATATTTGAATAACTCCTCCGCCTCTTTAAACACCATCCTTATTTATTCAGGTATTTGCATGTTCCCAGTGTGGCACGCATACTCAAACACACACCCTGCTGATGTCCCTTTCCGCCCATGCAGGGGTGCTTCAGCTGAGCCTAGCCAATGAGCTGCGAGTGAGCGTCTCCACGGTGACAGTGGGCCAGAGCGTGGTGCTGACCTGCGGCGTCACGGCACATCAGCGCCCCCCCATCATCTGGAAGCGCCACGACCGCATCCTCAATCACCTGCGTCTGGAGGACGTCAGCGTGAGTGAAGCCTGAGGGGCGACTATGATATCGGCCTGGGGAGGGACGTCGGTCGCGATCGGCCTGGGGAAGACCTCGGCCATGAGAGATGGCTGCTGAGTGTCATGCTCCCATCATGATTTTCAGTGTGAACCCCCCCTCCCCTGGAAACACTCCTACACCCTGATACCCAGTCAGGGGTAAGTTTGCTGTTTCTGGGGTCCAACTCAAAAACTCCCCCCCCCCCAGGGTAGTTCCCATTTGGGGCCAATAGGGAGCCCCCAGACCTTGGGTCCCCACACGCTCAGATATTCCCGTGACCCACCCATCACCTCTCTGGTTTTCCTGTGTCTGCCTCCGCATTCTTACGCCAAAACCGCTCTGCACTGATACCCCTCCTTTCCGTTGTCCTCTGATTCTGCGAATCTCGGTGCAGGTCCGGCTCTCCGACACAGCGCAGTCGCGGATCCGCTTCACTTTGTTAAACTCCTCTCCGCTCCCCTTTGTAGACCTTTCCCACCTCCCTGCCCCGTGTCCCTCCATCCCCGCCCAGTCCAAGTCCCCCAAAGGTCGACGCAGGAAGGTCGCAGTCATACAGAATGGCCCTGGGGGATGAAGGCCATTCAGCCGTTAACACACCAGCGCTGGACAGTGGTTTTTCGGGAGTAAGCCACGCATAGAATCAGTATGCACTGAATGAGACGCACAGCGCCCCCTGTGGGGATGCCCAGCAACTCCGCTTTAGATTAATTAAGTCACCACCGGCATAAGAGAGAAAAGGTCAGTGTCTAATATCACAGTTACTAATATAACAGCAGATGTTGATGACAGTGTAAGGGCCAGTGCGGACTGCAGCATTCGCAGTGCAGTGCACTGTACCCTAATAGCTGTATCATCACACATCACTGGCTTGCACACGGAGAGTGGCTGGTCATTTTTGGCATAAAAGTCACGTAAACTAACTGTGGTAGAATAATGTACAGGATATTAGAAACTTAATTATACAGAAGATATAATATTATAATAAATATATTAAATGAAACTATAAAAGGGATTTTTCTTCAGTGATATCAGCAGGCCGACAATTAGAGCGCCCCCTGTAGTCAGTATGGAGCGAGGCCATTACTCAGCCCAGACAGCACTAGACCCCGTTAGCAAGAGCTGCCCGGCGTTGGGTTCCATTCGCCAGCCCGCGCCTCCAAAGCTTTTTGCACTGTGACATAAAGAAGGTCTGATGCAGAAAGGAGTCGATTCTGACTGCTGAAGACTGAGACAGACTGTGGACAGACTGCCCATCACCGCCTAGTGAATCTTGGCGTCTTCCTAGCAACATCTCACATGTACATTTTCTAACCCAAGCAATAGCTCGAGTACGTTTATGATTTGGTGGTAAATTTAAAGTAATATATAAAGAATACACCCTTCATATATGTCCGCCCTCGATCCCTTTAACTGGAACACTTTCTGATTGTTTGATCTGTCCCCCGTAGTAATTACGCAGGTCTTTCCCGCACTGACACTATTCTCTACAGCGCTCTGCACTGATACTCCTGCGTTTGATTGTCCTTTGATTGCGCGGATCTCAGGGGATCGGTCGGCCCTCTTTGCTGCAGTACAGTCGCGGCTCCTCTGCACGCAGGACTGATCCGCGAACCACGTGCATGTAATTCAGTACAGACACAAGGTCCTTTGCAGTCGCTTCTTAAACAGATCGGGGCAATAACAGGAAGCGTTAACAGCACCTCGATGTGGAGACCTATCTGAATGCCGAATTCATTGGTATATCAAATCCCATTAATGTCCTGTTGTGTGTGCATCGTAGGAAACTCATTTCTGGCTGGCTGGCGTCACCTTAGTACATTAACGGAAGACGATGCATTGTGTTGGTAACCTGTATACATTTTCATAAAACTTCTATTCACTGCGAACGTAAAGAGGAGAACTGGCATTTCATTTCCCAGAGATATGTCACGGAGAAAGGTAGAAATGTAGGCCAGGAATTGTTTATTTATTCATACCTCGACGTTGGATGCTTGTGGACTGAACACAGGAGATATTCCCGCATTATACACACACACCTATAAATCTCCATATTATACACACACACCTATAAATCTCCATTCCATACATATACATGTGTGTGAATCTTTGCTGCTAAAGGTGCCAAACACCGGTTTGTTCTGTTTGAGAAATAAACTCATTCAGTCTCCAGCAGAAAGGCTTCCGCTGTCACAAGGACACAAGGACAAAGTGACGGATGTGTGTTTATGTGATGGAGCCGTCTTTGAAAATAATTAAATTCGGCGCAATTCCCCCAAATCCATTGTGCACTAATGATGGCACTAAATCAATGCCTGTGATCCGAATTGGACTGTGGCTCCGGATTTACACTAACTACTCTCCATAATGAGGACACCAAATGACAGCAGGTGCATTGAACTACCAGGACTTTTTAATGACACCAACACTTAAAAGAACTTAAGAGTATATATGCAGGGAATTGAGATTATTCTTAATATTCCGTGCATCAAGTTTCTGTGCGTAATTAGGGCCGTGGGAGGGACAGGGTTACCCTAGCAGATTGAGGGGCCCCAGAACTTCACAGGGACCCTTGAATATGTAAAATTGTACGTAAAATTAGGATGGGGCCCCAAGGTGACATTTATCAGGGGCCAGAAGTGCTCGGTATGCCCCTCTGTGTAATTAAGAAAACGTATTCATAAAATATCTCACTGCAGATCTCCAATATTCAAACTGCGCTCCCCCCGTCATAGCGAATTTCATTGAACTCTGTGATGTCTGTGTTTAATTGTGACCCCACCCTTAGTACTGGGGCTTACCAATGCCAATCAGGTCAAAAGATTAAAACACACAATGATAAAATGGATCTTATAAAAGTTCCATTAGGATAATGCAGCTGAATGTCTCATTTTGATTATTCTGCAAGGTCTTTTTGTGGGAACTGTGAGGAAATTTAATTGACTCCCTACTGCATGAGCGTTATATTTAAGTCCCTCTGAGTTTCTGTGGGACATATTACACTTTCATAAGGTCACGTGACGTCTCTCACCTCATTCCTGCAGGGTTCAGAACTCAGCAATAACAATCAGAAAAGAAATATGTCATTATAATTGTATGTTTCTTGTATTTCCAAGATAAAAGTTTTATGTTACTGCATAGCATGGATCAAAAATGACATTTAATTTGACATCACACTTTGAGTCTGGTGTATGTAATCTGCGGAGAGCACTTTCTGTCATCATAAGGAGCATCAAATGTAATATATGAAATGTGCTGTCTTTCTGAAACCAAAAATGAAATATTCTTAGTTGTATTTAATATCATAGTTAGACAGTTTTACAGTAACCAATTCATGGGGCATTTTTAGAAGCATATATGCAGGGAATTCTGATTATTTTTAGATATTAGCTTTGATATTTCTTCAGTAAACATGATTCTGCTCTGATGTTATGACATTTAATATTGCTTATAATTTGTCACTAGTTGTGGCATTTAATTACACAGTTTATGGTGGTATAATCTGTAATATAAACAGAGAGGATGGTACTTTGCTACCAAGGGCTTCAGACATGTTCACTAATTAGCAGTTGAAGCCCATGTGGTACCATAGGGTAGCTTCACCACCGGCGCCCCCTGTCTGAGACAGAGTGAAATCGGCTGGCTAAGTCAGCGACCCCTCGGAAGATGGTGTCCTAGGCTATTGCCTGTCACCTAATGGGTTGACCGGCATTACATACGTCAAACGTTTTTGTGGTGGTTTTTCCTTTCTAATTTATAACCACTTTGGTGACTGAACGTAGGTTTGACACTCAAGATCCAGACACAAACCCAATGTCATCCAAAACTGAAGTATTATTTATTGCACTTGATGAAAAAATGTATCACAGAGAATTTCAATGGGTTGAAATGAATTAGGATTGTGTAGATAATGTAAAGACTGCAGTGAGATTCTGTGGAGACACAAGTAATGAGGTCAGGACGGCCTCTTCCTGTTCAGGCCACGCCCACCAGGTATTGCCCCCGTCACACTGTCTTGACCTCTCCAGCCTCTAGAGGGGGTAACACACAAACACAGTATAAGACACCGCATTGAAATAAATAACAAAAATTACCAGTTTGGTTCCTACAGTCTTTCATATGACTGGTGCTCTCCTGTTTGCCTGATAATGTTTATCTGTACATTTGTGTGCGTGGTCTGTGTCAGCACTTGTTTTAAACAAATACCTCGATCTTGTTTTACAGATCCCGCATGAGGTAGGTCTGCTGGGAGCTGGACCGTCTGACCATTTGCATTTTAACCCTATGACGCTAATGAAGGGACTCAGATCAGCCGGCTGCTGGTCGGCCCTGTAACTGAGGGCGACTATGAGGGCAGGCCAAGCTGCATATGGCAGGCCGCGTCTGCGGGGAGGTGGCCGCTGGCCCCACCCCAATGCACCAGCGGTTTTTCATTTTACCGTCATCCATTTTTTATTCAAAAGATTGGAACGAACTCGGCCATGGCAGGGCTGCCCAGGGAAACGGCAGCTCCGTGTAATCCCTCAGGAGGCCTGCCTTTCTTCTTGGGTGCTCTTGGCCGCTGGCGCTCCAGGCAGAAAATAAGAGCAAAGATGTTCTTATTTTCTGGGCAAATACTCCGCTAGCTAATTGTGCAGCCCCCTTAAGCGCTATGAATTCATTAGCTTCATAGATGATGATTGTAAATGTAATAATGCATATTTTTTTCTATACTTTTCAGCATGCGTGATTCCCTCATCATCAGTATTGTATGCAGCAGTGATCAGAAAGATTGTAACTCGTGTTTAATATTATTTTGCGGATTCCTTATGTTGTAATGTTTCTAGGAGCTGTTGACTTTGCCCTGCTGAAAAAAACAGCTAAAAACCAGCTTATGCTGGTAACTGGTTTTAGCTGGTCTAAGGTGGTCATGTCCCAGCTCTTGCTGCTCTTTGATGATTTAACTGGGTGGGTGACCAGTTTATCATACCTTAAACTGGTCAACCAGCTCAACTGGTCAAACTGTTTTTTCCCAGCAGGGTTAGCATGCCGCTGTTCCGAAGTCACATGCGTCACAGTGGCTCTGCGTGTTTCTTTAAGTGCTATGATGTGTTTAATTGTGGCTCTTCTTTTAAACTTGCGTTCACGCCTGAATTCCCACTTTTCCAACTCTAAAGCAAATGATTACAATTAAAATTGAGACTCAAGGCTAGTTAATGGATTTAGAAATAATTGTGACACATTAAAATAGGGGGCACTTTTTTGCCAAATGGTAAAAAATGCATTTCTTTTGAATAAATATCCATTCAAATTCAGGCCCGCTTATTCTAAAGTACTTTAGCTTCAAATTGACTTGAGTTCTAAAGGGCTTTTATGAATTTTATTGGCTTCGAAAATCAATTTCTAAATCAATGGACACAAGTTTTATGCTAACGTGCTAATTGGCGAGCACGTTCCCTGCCTGATGCATGCCGCTCGCGGGGTGTTTGCAGGGTCGGTGACGAGCTCTCTTTGTCGCCAGGACTTTGGAGATGACGGCTCTCTCTACATCACCAAGGTGACCACGACCCACATGGGGAACTACAGCTGCTATGCCAGGGGTTACGAGCAGCTTCCACAGACACACGTCCTCCAAGTGAACGGTAATCGCTAATGTGGCGCTAATGCGCCATTACACGCGCGGTTTACGGGGACGGCGTCTGCAGCACCGCGGTGGCGTTAACGCAAATCTCGGCCAAACTTCCTTTTTCCCCCAAGGTCAACACTAACACCAAAAATACGAAATAATTAGTCCTGCACATGGTTTCCTCAAAGCACAATGGAGCATTATTACAAAATCAAATGTAACGGGCAAAATCAAACATTTTAACTTACATTTAGCCAAAAGGGAGTCCTTTTCTTTTTTATGGAATTTAATGGAGGTCTGGGTTCACAAAAATACAAAGCTTTATTATGTTTATAAATCTGGAAACATCTAATGGAGCTAATAAATCATTGGCAGGCTGGTTTAATGTGTTTCTGTTACTGTCAGAAGGGCCCTTAACTATTAAATCAGCTTGGGTAAATATCGGGAATCTTAAATCTGAAAAAAATATTAAAACTCCACCTCTGAATGAACGAATTTAATGTGGTATGAAAGCTTAAAGCTTTTAATGCTGATTATAGATGTTTTTATGCTGAACGTATTTAAAGGAGGCGTGAAATTTGCCCTGAGCACAGAACCATATGGCTGCGTGGAGATGTGACCCAGAAAAGCGGATTTATAGGGGAAGCTTTAGGTTTTCCACCGTTAGAGGAACGGCAGAAGCGACGGGGTCGGCACGACAGAAAAGCCTGAAAAAGAAAAGCCCTTCCTTCCATAGTGCAGCTGCTTATTGAGCACAGGGTCACAGGTGGGGCTTGGAGCCAATCCCAGCCAGCAGGCCGGGACTAGAGCTCTGCACCTTTCGGCACCTTTCCCAGCTCGGGGGGGAAATCAGAGTGCGTGCAGGCAAACACTACAGACGGCAAGGGGCTGGGACTCAAACTGCAATCCTGAAGGTGTGAAGCATCAGCATTGCGTGGTGCGCTGGACCCAGCCCTTACGGCAAGCAGAAGAATGAAAAAACACTGACTCAGGTGTGATTATCTGTGCGCGAGGGGGTGGGGGGGTCCCACAGTCATGGGAACAGAGCCAGCGTTTGAATCTGGGCATGTTTACTGAGCCAGGAGACGGGCGTTCTCAAATTTATGCTCGCTTGTAGAAGCCAATAATGTAATAACCGCCAATAACATAATCGTTTTTTCATTCTTAACGTGATAAAAGTTGATAATGTAATAACTCTTCTAAACCGATAACATAATTTTTTGCCAATAATGTAATAAGTTACATCTCCTGTTACCTAACGTCGTCGCAGTTTTTCGACCTTTTGTGACTTTCGGCCGTTCAATTAACAATGACCTTAAAGCTTTAAGGGGTAATCGATGACTGGGTCTTATTCAAATTTGTCGAAAACAAATTAGCTAGCCTTTGAGACGTCGTCTAGTCATTGATGAAAGATGTCCAATCTGCACTGCCTGGACGTGTCTCCTATTAGGAGAAGTGGCTGGTCGATCTGTGTGGAGTTCTACTGCTTTCCGTCCGTAGATTCTAAGAAGAACCAGCCAATACCAGTCAGTGGACAATTTATTTGTTTTGGATAAATTTCTCTGAATTGTGTCGGCCTCTTAAACAGTTTAATTTTTTAGATGAGCGGGAGATATCAAAGGCAAAATTAATTTAAAGTGTATCTTTAATTCTGTGAGGCCACATTATTTTAGAGGCCTGTGCTTAGGCAGAATCACATGACTGGCACGTCTCCTGAATGTCTGCATTCACTGTGCCAGGTCCTCACTTAACCTTCATCCAGAACCGCATCTGTGATCCCTATTTGGCTGAGTATGCATGCAATGCCCACAGATTATTGGGGGATTACCACAGGAACTATCTGTGGACTACTGTATGTGGGCCTGTTCACACCCATCTTGGCAAGAGCGAGGACTTTCACGCTGAATGAGCAGCAGAACGACGATCACGTTCGGGTCCTGGGGAGGGCTTTTGGTGTGTGAGAGCGAAGAAGAGTCCGTGACAAAGAAGTATTCTTCAAAAGTTTAGCTTGTCTCAAAAGAGATGTCTACTGTGAGATTCGGAGCTTCACAGTAATGTTTGAGAGGCAGAAGTGGGTTTTGTCTTTAGAAAGAGTGCAGGCTTTTATGTGGACAGGCCGGGTCCTCAGAGGCAGCTCAATCACACACAGTCACACCGTAATATTCAACAAAGAGCCAGTGTGCCCCAAATGCCTCGCAGCTGATGGCAAAGGCGGTGAATGACAGCAGCCTGTGCAGATTAATGAATTTATTGCGAGTCCTTGGAAAACCGCTGCAGTTTTTCAAATGATTTTCTGGAAACGTAGTCCGTAGCGACAAAGCACCCCACGCCATTGCAGATCTCCACACATAGCTATTGTACTCAAATGATCATGAACCTTTTTTTATAACACTGTATTTTACAATTCAAATATTTATTCTGTGGTGCCAAAGAATGCCGGGTTAAGTTCAAAAATCAAGGCTGTTTTTTTCTGCATAAATTTTTCAAGACAGGACTCTTCTGTGCTTTGTTGCATTTTTCTTCCTGGAATTTTCCATTTGCTTCTCGTGGAAAGGCAGCAGACTCTGTAGCGTCGTGCCCACGCCCCGGCTTGGCTGAGCGCGGCGTCAGAGCAGATGGTGCCTCTCTGCCCTCCGCACTAGATGCCCCCATGGTTCTCCCAAACAAATCCTTCGAAGGAGCATTTCGGTGGCAGAGGAGCATGCATGTGTGTAAACAGTCTCCCTAGAAAAACGGGATCAGACACGACACTGTGGCTGAGGAGAGTGAGCGTGAGGTTTACCGCGGATGCGTTTGGCGTCGGTGAGAATGTAAGGTCATCAATCCCATGTGTATCAAACTTATTATGATTCAAACTGAAGTAACTTCCATGACTATGATTAAAACGACCTTTGCTTAGCATGAATTAATTACTGCGTTAAATTAAGGATATATTTGATCGTCTCCAGTAAATCTGGGGCAACAACATCTCATATCGCTTGAACATTCTCCAGTGTGACTTCTCCTGGCATCTGGATGTCTGCATCTGTGCGTGTTACACGACTATTTCTGTCCAGTCATGATCAAGCGATCACAACCCAGAATTTTCTTTGCCCGGTTTTTTAAATTAACCCCCCCCCCCAAAAAAAAAAAAATGAAAAAAGAAAAACACTGAGGTATGAACCGAACCGTGGCTCAAGAATCGAGCTGGAAACCGAAGCGGGGATTTGAAGAATCACTGCGCCCCCAGTGGGAAGGAAATGCAAAGAGAGATGTGGGTGTGAGCTCCACTGTCCGGGCTTCAGTGAGGCAGCGACGAAACCTGCTGCGTCCCACACAGGCACCACAGGCAGAGGGGATGTTTCTTTGTGTTACAGTTGGTAACCAGCCCACACAGACGTGCCAAATCAACGATTAATCAGTCATCCATCTTCAGAACTCTGTACACTGGAGAATACGTACTTCAAGCAAAGGGATTCAATTCTTACCATCTCACTGCCTATAAGCATAACATGCTAATGCTCTGTGCTGTTTCACAACGTGAATCACTAATCACTTTATATCTAATATAACATTAGATTGAAGTCTAACTAAACATTTGATTTAGTTTAGCCTTTGCACAGTAGCACAGAAAGTGATAAATACGTCAAAGGGTGATTGTTGTGCTGTACAGCGCACAGAGCGCAGGCAGAAGCGCAGAACAACAGGATTCGGGGAAAATGCGGGGTTTAATATAAACGCAGACTGACAATACAACGTTAATGACCGGACTAGGGAAACAAACTGAAACGCGGACTAAATACATTGGACTAATGACAACGATCAGAAACAGCTGGTAAACACGGGGATCCCACACGAGGTTAACGAGGGGGGCGTGGCACACGGAAGGAGCGGCCAATCGGGGCAGGACAGTGATTTTACCCAGTTTAAACTCTGTTTACAGAGAAATAAATACGAACTGTACAATGTGCCACTATGGTAAAATCAGTCAAATGACTTTTCTGCAAATGGGAGTTGGGCAAATGGCATGTAAACACACACACACACACATTCAGTGTCCGCACAAATGAAATGCAATGACAGCAGTGTTAACAGTACATATACCCTTAGTCTGTAGACAATTAATTAACATAAACAGATTTGGCTCAGTAGTAAGCGATGTGGCTTTTTTGGCACCGGTTCTGCCCTCCCACGTTTTCAGCCACGTCCTGACATGCGTCCCCCTTTTTGGGGGGGGGGGGTCACGCAGTCCCCCCAGTTATCCAGGTATACCCGCAGAGCCAGGTGAGGGAGCCAGGGGTCACTGCCAGCCTGCGCTGCCACGCCGAGGGCATCCCCAACCCGCGGCTGGCCTGGATGAAGAACGGCATGGACATCACCACCAAACTCTCCAAGCAGCTCAGCCTGCAAGGTGAGCTCAGTAAACGTCAGTGTGTCTCCTTATCAAGCTCACCAGTGATGGTCAGCACGTTAGGAGAGGTAGGTGGTCACTAGGATGTTATATTCTGAGGCTGATATTACTTTGTCTGGGGGGCGCACTGAAGCTCGCTTAGGGTGCCACATGGGCTTCGAACAGCACTGGCTCTTACGGTATCATTTATGCATGCGATCTGGCACTCGTCTTCCCTGCTGGTATGATTACCATGTGAAGCTTGGGAATAATTCGTCACTAAATGGCAATTTCAACATAACAAATATACTTTATGCACCAGAGGCTTTATCCGGTCCAATTCCACAGCTCCAGAAGCGCTTTGATGTAGGAATAACTTAACTCTGATATACAAGGAACGGCATGTTGTTGTAGTGGGAAAGCTGGGTTTTTCCTGGCTGCCTTAAATCCTTCACTCCCCGGAAGAAGGACACCAGTAAGGAACAGCTATAGCATGACTGGAAACTGGTTGTGTGCTAGAATTACGGCCCAAACCACAGTTACTGAGTGATGGACTGATGTTCACGACATCATAGTTTTCATCCTTTACCGCTAATGCTGCTAATGCTTCTAATGCTAAGGCTGCTAATGCTTCTCATGCTAAGGCAGCTAATGCTAATGCTGCGAATTCTTCTAATGCTAAGGCTACTAAAATTGCTAATGGTAATGCCATGAATGTTTCTTCAGCACTGTAAGCGCCTTCCCCCCTCACTAACATTAGTCTATGTGTGTTTTTTTCTTGCTCTGTTGGATCAGCCAATGGGAGTGAGGTGCACGTGAGTAACGTTCACTTTGAGGACACTGGAGCGTACACCTGCATCGCCAAGAACGAGGCTGGAGTGGATGAAGACATCTCCTCTCTGTTCGTCGAGGATTCTGCACGGAAAACAAGTATGTAGTAACGCTTGAATGAATTGTACTTGTCTGGGACCATTTTACACTTAAAATCTGTATCACAGGGGACTGTATTCCCATGGCAATTTTTCTTGGCAAGAAAGAGGGCAAAGATGGTGTCTGTTGTAACACTATCGCAGGCTAAATGGCCAAACAGGTCTAGATCAAATGGCATCCGTGGTATATTGTGTTTGCAGCTGAACACCTTGTGGATTTTGGGTTAGGTTTAGGTTCTTGACTGTAGCCTTAGCAATGAACCACAGCGTTGTATCAAGTAGGAAAATCTTCATGCTGTATTGTCTTTCCCGAATTCCGGACCACGCGGACTACTCAGAGTATGACAGACTGCCCTCTTGACTGCCCTGTTGCTTCCTCTTGAAAAGGCACACGTCCTGTACTGGCTTATCAATTCTCCACAAATAGCACTGTAGAAAATTTCAAATCTGCTCCGTCTCCAGCATTTGTCTTGTCCAGCTAATGCTGAGGTCACCAGGTCCTTGAACCATCACCGGTTCCTTGTACCATCACTGGTGTCCTGCAATCATTACCAGTACCTGGAACCGTCACCAGTACTCTGCACCATCACCGGTACCTTGAACCGTCACCAGTACTCTACACCATCACCGGTACTCTGCACCATCACCGGTACCTTGTATCATGACTCGGATATCCTACATGCTGTCTGTCTGGCCCTGCCCTTGCCCAGCCGTGCTAATGCTCTAATTAGAACATGCCTATATCGCAGCCCAGAAAATTACCCCGTGAAACCCGAATATGAGTGCTAATCAATCACCCACATCAGGCATTCTGACTGAGGATTTTACTCAAGAGATCCAGCTCTGAAGACCTGCATGCCTATAAGGAGGTGTGGGGGCCCTTTAGTTTACGGTCTGCTCAGTAACTAGTAATAAACCATTACTAATTCCTAAGTATGCATACTTAAGCATTGTTTTTAGTTACAAGTGATTTACAAGTTCTTCCGTAAAAAAATTGTGAGACAGGAGTAAAATATCTTCTAAATGTAACTGTAAGTGAATCTTTTTACTTATTAATATATTATTGAATGATGAATAATAGTTTATTAATGGTTAAGGAGCAGACCTGAAACCGAAGTGCTACTGGTCATACTAATTCTCGGTGTGGTTTCACGCCATGAATCCCTAATCGCTTACTATCTAATTAAACGTAACACCGAACGAGGTTTACCCTTTTTCGTTAATTCGAGACAGCTTTAGGCTAAATGGAATACCAATGTGCTTACCAAAACAGAGGTGATACCATGACCCCTTCATACTAACTTAGTAGGCTGGTTCAGATTCCCGAAATACACTGACCTATTATCAACAGTTCAAGTCTAATTTTGCGGAGGCATTCTGCGATTTTTAAGTGTGTGTTTGCCGACAGCAGTAATTACCCGCGTGCCAGAGTACGCTTTTTCTCATGGCAGATTCACCTCATTCGTGTTTTGCATGTACCTCTAAGAGCGCCTCATGTTTGCGGTCACGACGTACCGACCCAAACCGACCCTGGCTGTTTCTTTCTACTCGGTGGGAGGTGTGAAGACTAACCCCCTAGTATCACTGGACCTGCACTGGAGGCCACAGGTGCCATCTACAGAGGGTCAGCTGTCTAAGCTCTCACCCATGCTCTTTGTAGGCGTGGAGTCCTGCCGTGCC
>JAODJU010000014.1:4405627-4416721 GCA_026776725.1 Gnathonemus echidnorhynchus
GACTCTTTTTTTTTGGGGGGGGGGGGCACTGTGTGGGAAGTGGGGGGCGCGAGCGGAGGAGGATACGGGGGCTGCCATGTGATGCGTTATCCGAAACCTCCAGGCTCGACAGGAGCAGTAAAGCATTACAGGTTTTCGAGTAAAACATTACAATGGTACAAGTGGGAGGGAACACAAAGACAGCAAAGTCCTTCAGCATAAAGTAAAGGCCTCTTATGAGCCTAAAAGGAATCTCTCTTCCTACACAGTCTCAGTCCTAGTGGACTGATCCAGCTGGGCCTGGAAGCGCCTGATTTAATTAATTGTCTTGATGGAACCAATTTATCCCTCAAGCTGAGGTCCGAATGGTGCGGGGGGAGCAGGATTCCTCTGCCCCCTAGCAGGGTACCTGAGTAATGGCACCTCGCATATTGTTAACGGGTTACTGTATCTTGCATCCGACACGAGAGCCACAAACAGCAATTTTACTGCTATGACACCTGTTTTCTCCAAGCATTTTTTCTTATTACTTTTATTTCACAAGACAGCTTTCAAAGACACTTTTTTTTGTTTGTTTTAACAGAGTCCTGCCCCCTCGGCGCTCCAGAATCGCATTTTGGGGACCACAAAGTTGCATATGCATTCGTACCCTTGAAGCTGGAGTTGATGCAGCATTCTATTTCATGGCAAGGAGCCAGAGGACAAACTGCTCAGATCAGCGTGCCAACAAACACCCCCAAACCCCCTCAGCATTAACCTCAGACGACTCCTTTAACTGAGAAGGGAAACCTTGGTGACCCACAAGTAATACGGCGGAAAATATCAACGGTAGCCTGTGCATTTTATTTACAGCAGATGCTTTAATCAAAGCGATGTACCGTCGAGAATGCAGGTCAGAATAGTCCCTGGAGCTCCTGGGGTTAAGGGCCTTACTCAAGGGCTCGATGGTGACATCACTCTTCTGGCCACAGGCTTTGAACTAGCAACCTTCTGATCATCAACACAGAGCCATAACCTGCTGGGCCTGACACCACCATCATTCTGATGGACCACAGACCATTGCACTCCATACATCTGCCGTCCAGCTCTCCTTCTCCACAATCGTGACCATCTCCTCATCGCTGAATGATCACAGGTGTGAGACCGACTGTGTCCAAAGTCCTGTGCTCAAGCGTATCCCATGATGCTCTTTGTTCTCCAGCAAAGAGGGAAGGCCCCCCCCCCCCAAAGTTCTTCGGCTCTCCCTCCTCCCCCTCGGAGCATCATAATTGCAGAATCGTCCTGAAGCTACATCAGGTTCCCGAAATCAGACGGGGTCCAAGACCCCGACATCCTTAAACATTAGTAGTTGGAAGCCAGCAAGACAAACTGGTGGGAGGATTCCTGCATCTTTGGGATGATTCTTTCTGGCATGGCGACGAAAACACAATTTATATCCTGGAGCATAAGTCAATGAAAGATATTAGCCACAGCAGAGAGCTTGGATCCTGCAAATGGGCCCTCGATTTAGGATCAGGCTGTGCACTAAAGGACAGGGCGAAGATATTAAAAAACATGGAGTTTATCATTTCAGGAGGAGACATTAGCAGAGCCAATAAAAAGTAGTGAAGAAGAGACTCATTCCTGCTTAATGGTTTTTACAAGGACGGATTTCCGAAATGGAATTCATTACTGGAAGACGTGGTGCTGTGGCTCCGTGTGTCACGTCCACTGGGATGCGAAGCATGTGTGGATATCGGTCTGGTTCACGCTGCTTCAGGCTTCACTTCCATCTTTGGCTTTCTTACCCCAGTAAGAATAAATCAGAATCAGCTTTATTCACAAAGTACAGGAAGTTCTCGACTAATGTAAGCAATCTGTTCCAGAAACCCTTACAAGAGTCACATCTTAAGTCTGATTTACCCCCCAGTCATTGGTGATTCTTCAGTAACCCTCTCTGCTGATTGGACGATGTGCACCATCTTCCTGTACATGGTCTCTTCCTCATCGTCAAGTTTGTTGCCATCTGAAAATGTGAACAGCTTTGAGGATGGATCCTGGGAGGTGCAGAGAGAAGAGAAAGACCAAAGATCTCATCCTGCAGCTCAGGAGTCCAATGAGCGAGGTCCCAGATACACTCGCCTCGTTTTTGCCAGCAAGTCAGTAATCCACTGACTGATAGAGGCTGATGCTTACCTCTGACAATGTGATGTGCAGAACCTCAGGTCTGACTGTGCTGAAGGCTGAGCACTATCCTCACACTTGTAGAAGAGCCCTCCACATGTTGCAGTAGATAGTGAAAGCCCACGTTCATAGCATCGTCCACTGACCTGTCAGCCCCAGAGCCCAGCTGTAGAGACTCAAGAAATCCATTAAGAGTCCATTAAGGCAGTGTTTCCCAACCCAGTCCTTGGCGACCCACAGCCGGTCCACATTTTTGCTCCATCCCAGTTCCCTGCCAGGTCAGTCCACATTTTTGCTCCCTAGAGAAAGCAAAAACATGGACCAGATTGGGAAACACTGCAAGAGAACCATTCAAAAGGCTTCATGACGACTGATGTTGAGGTAATGAGGTAATGAGGTCTGTAGCCACTGACGCAGGACATTTGGTCCCTGTGGGGTTGCAGGAACAGTAACAGATATATTTAAGCAGGAGGGGAAGTGCAGCCCAGGGGAGGAATCAGACACACGAGCCAACTAGCAGAGGTGCTAGACGGCCTGATCTCTGCTTCAGCGGGGCGAGTGAGATCCGGTCAGCGCCTGGCGGCTTTCTGCAGCCAGTTTGTGAGACAGCATACAGACGCTCTGCTCCCTCATAAGCAGGAGCGTGTTGCAGATGGTTGAGGTTCTGGCTGATTAGCGTCACCTGCAGGTATGAACAGTGTCAGTTGTAGGAGCGACTGGTAGGTAGAATGAACTATACTTCTTCGTAGTTCATTTACTTTTATAGTAAATTTTTGAGTAGATGTTTCAAAGCCTAAATAAATAGCTCGCAGGTAGAATCAAAAGATGGTAGCTAGCTAGCTGGTTAGCAGAAAACACCGCTTCGGCATCTCCTCAATAAGGAATGCATTTATTTATTATTTAGTGTAGCGAATGTTTGTGGTCAACAGGGGGCACCACACAAAGTTTGGTTTGAGTGGAGGCAAAAAGCCACAGTATACAAACACAAAATCTTTATTTAGTGTTTATAAAGTGTTGCCAGTGCTTTTATTTCACCTATTCTTCGTTTCTTTGGACCTATAAAGGTTAGAAAGCCAATAAAGCTGCCCAGGTCCACACGTCTTGCGTCTGATTTCCCCATACAGCCTTACCGCAGCTTGGGTTTCATCATTATCATTTCTCGCACCGTGGCTCAGTTCTGTCTTGTGTTGAAGCTGTTGCTGCCCCCTCTGTCCAACCCTGGAAACCCCCCCCCCCACAATAGATTACCTGTTCCATACCTTTTCTGATTGCCAGCCAATTCTAACACCAAAACATTGCCTTTGCATTTAATCAACAGTTGCTTAAGTGACCTATGTATCTAATTAACATCAGATGACATCATTTCCAGTCAAGCGCGCTTTAAAACTTTATTTGGGCTGCATGCTGCGGCGACAAATGAGTTTTTTATTGACTTATCCAAAGAACAGAAAATATGTAAACATAATAAATGGATATTTCATGTGTTTTCACAGAATATTGTGACCGTACCAAGGCTTCCAAAGTTGGTTATCAGCCAATGTTGATTACTGCTGTAATAACATTACATGCTAAAAAGAGGTTTGACGACATATATGTGCCAAATGTATGAGTTGGCTGCCTTGTCCAAATTCAAATTGACACATTTGTTAATATTGCTTAGACTTACCATGATTAGAGATTTCAGTGTACTGAATTAGAGGGAAAATGCCTCTTTCTTTCCAACTTAATGAGGCATCTTTGTAATGACTACTAACATCCATTACTAAAAAAAATGATATTGCACAACTGCATTTGAAATAAAAAATATATAACTATTAAGATTTCAAAGTAAATTAAATTGTCTCTGTATGAGACCAGTTTTAATTGTGACATCTTTATTGCTGTTGTCATTACCATATACTGTTGTTGTGGTTCATACATTAATCTGTTCAGTGGGCAGCCTGGAAACTCCCAGAACCCCAGAGTAATTTATCAAAGCAGACATACTGTGCAGAGCTGTGTGACTGTAGCCACACCCCTCAGCTGAGCCCACCTATCAGGAATCGGTCAAAAATTCCCACCCACCCACACTACCTTTGGCCAGGGGGTGATTTATGGATTTGACTGACAGTCATGCTGTCTAATGAAATCTTACTCTTACTCCAATGCTGAGCGGGATTCTGAAATGTGTGCAATCTGCATGTTTCATCACCAAATGCAAATTTTATTCAAACGGACCTCCAACAGTGAGATGTAACCAAACTGGAAGTGAAAAATAACTTTTTCATATCTGAGGCCTGTGTTGCCTGTGTCTCGCCAGATCCCGATGACGGTCCCTAAACGTACAGCACTGCGCCTTCAGGTACAGACATCCAAGGATGCAGCCCCTCGCCGACGGAAAAGCACGGCTCATTGCCCGTGATGAAAACTCCTCATCTATCTGATGTAATTTTAATGGTAATAAGGCGCTGGGAACAGGTGGTGACGATTCTACGAAACGGCAGCGCCGAAATGGGACAGGCTTGCGCGTTCTGGGTGACATGCCAAACGCTAATGTCCACTGAGCTATTCAGTTGTGAAATTAAATAGGCCCTCCGCAGCAATCAGGGATGGGGGGGGGGGGCGGCTGCCCGGATCTGCCGCGAGTCGGGGCACGTGGCACGCAGGGGGTTTTCAATAACACTGGCGTTACGGCAGTAAACACTCAAGCCGACGCGACGGAGCGCAGGGCGCGGAAGGTGGCAGCTGGAGATTGGGTTGGCGTGAAGCTCAGCGCGTTTGATCGAAAGGTGCTTGGCAGGGTGATGTCACCGTCGCAGCCCTGAGAATGGCCCTTAACCCACATTTGCCCCAGGGACATTTTGCCCCAGCCTTCTCAAAAATGCATGTTTCTTTGGGTACGAGTGCCGGCTGAGTAAAGACAGCTGTGGGGTGTTACGTGTGGCACTCAACAAGAGCCCTTGTTGACAGCGATCCGGGTTTAGCATTTTGCTACATGGACCGAAGGAGATCGGTAATGACTGGATTAGCCTGCGTAGCATTTCTCACAATAGGAACAATAGAAATGCTCCTGCATGTCACTGAGGACGGACAGCAAGTTCCGTTCGCACAACTGTACGAGTCCATATACGCAATGGTAATATACACAGATTACGATCTGTGCGGTACTAATGGAAGTCATCTGCACATTTCTATGGCATACAGCAGTCAAACAAAAGAAAGCACGCGAAACGCTCCGCTAAAAGCCGTCACGCACGAATACGGCGGCAAACGTTTGAAAACAGCGAAGGTCCAAAGCACAATGACCGAAGGTCTTTCGGAGTGACGGAGAGCCAGCCCGTGGGTGGCTTTGTTCAGTATGTGGGTGAATGTTAACATAAACCCTCGGGATATGTTAACTACCACGCTCCAGATAAAAATAAGTTGTTAAAGGAGATAATTACTGTACAACGAAGCACTTGAGAGGCGGAATGGATTGACTGAGTGGAGAAAGGCTTAACCCTTAAGCGAGATTCTGTGCAGCTCAAACATCAAAGGAGGCTGATTGGCATAGAAGAGTATGGGATGTGGAGTATTAATATGCGGTCTCATGATACTCTGAGGGGGGGTCTCATCCCTGGACAGTGTATGGGTGTGTGTGTGTGTGTGTGTGGGAGGGGGGGACTCACCTTTGCCATGCTTCGCGACAATTTCATGAATTCACCTCTACGATCTACTCATAATTTAAAGAAATAAAAAAATATATATAGTAGTGTAGAATATGTTCGTGTTTATTTTAGGCTACCGGGAGGCAAAGCCATGTTGAAGCAGCTGAAGGAGCGAGAAAAGTCCAGAACGAGAGATTCGCTGCAGGCAATAGCGTGCCGACGGAACGCTGAAAACGCCCAAGCCCCCCCACGGGATTTAACGGGGGCCCCTAGGGGACACCAGGGTGTACAGCGGCGGCTAAGGTGCCCTAGGAAGCTGTAAAAGGTGTCTACGCTCATTCATACTCGCGTTGTTTTGCTTTTAAAATTTAGGCGTTAAACAATCACAGATAGCAGTGCAGCCACAGCTGAGCAAAGATGTTAATAAGTAACCCAGGAGGCACCAAATTAATTCTGTAATTGTAATTACAGTGCAGCGAGCAGCCGTCTGCAACCGAACAGAACTCCCAGCAGCACTCGACTAGCGATTCATCTGAAATTCTCCTTGTCAAGTGGACTTTTATTATTATTAGAGGCCCAGAGTGCCGTCAAACTGCGGAAAGGCAAGGCCACATCTCACCAGTAGGCATGACAGCATTACGAAGCCCCCCACCCCCCAAACCCTAACCACCTCCCAGGACTCCTACAGTGAGCAGCATTCACACACTGCTGGGTGCGATTTACCTGTGGGCACCAGGCACTCAAGCCAGGAATTTTAAAATAACTCTTTCAAAGATGGAAAAAAAGTCTTTCATTCAAGATGGAGTCTATCCCAGGCAGCACAGGGCACGGGGCTGGGGTACACCCTGGACGGGATGCCAGTCCATCACAGAGCACGGGGCTGGGGTACACCCTGGACGGGATGCCAGTCCGTCACAGGGCACGGGGCCGGGGTTCACCCTGGACGGGATGCCGGTCCGTCACAGGGCACGAGGCTGGGGTACACCCTGGACGGGATGCCAGTCGATCACAGGGCACGGGGCTGGGGTACACCCTGGATGGGATGCCAGTCCATCACAGGCCACCTACTAGCTGTGGATGTGCTACAACATCCCTGAAATATACAGTTTATGTTTTTGCATTTTGAAACGTAACTTTAATTTAGCCTGGCCTGTGTGACCCAGTGCTGTTCAATACCCATTTAGCATCGCACAGGCTACTGGCCCCACATAGGAACCTATCAACAGCTGAGGTGGCCCCCCTCCATCAGCAGAAATAAAGTCACCCTCTGCCCCGTGAGCAGCAAACACAGACCAGCGGCTCTGCCATAAAGCAGTTCCTCCATTAACTGCACTCTTGCACACGTGTTTTTTATTAATCATCAAATTAAATCTGGGTAATATGATCTATGCCTCAAGGGTTGCAATCCCACAGAGCATCTCATCCTGCTACTGCATCATGTTTATCTACATCTGAAATGAGGTTTTATCCCAAAAATGACACCAGCACACTGCATAGGTAGCTAACACTAAATTAGCGGAACAAACCAATAAATAATATAAATAATGTTCCTGTTACTGGAGTGCCCTCTGTCTGTTACTGGAGTGCCCTCTGTCTGTTGCCGGGGTGCCCTCTGCCTGGCACCCTCTACTTTCAGGAATAGACTCCAGGTTCACCTTCACCCTGGTTTGGAAGATGGATTGGTGGATGGATGCGCCCATTTTAATTAAGAGCATATTTCATACCAACAGCCTGTTGTGTCACCCTAAGTCCCCAAATCTGCTACCCAGTTACCCAGCCGAAGCTATGGTTAGGCTTACAAAGGTTATGGCTTTTTCAGACATTAAAACCTAACTTTGATAGTTCAGGCCTCTGCATAGCGGGAAACCACAGATTAACTCGATTTAGCAGCATATTTCATACTTTCCATCGGCTTATTATGCGACTCTCTGTCCCCAAATTAAACACATCAACGACTCACTGATCAAAATCCACACTCTTCACATTACGGGAATTAAACACAGTCAGAGGAAATGGCAGCCATATCTCATAAATACAGGGAAGCCATATCAGCGCTGGCTGATAAACAGAGCAGTAAGAAGAGATTAATGGTGCGGTTCCCTGAAGTAGGCTGAGGGACACGGCCGGACTCTGATTGGCTGGAGCCTGAAGGTAACAAAGATGGCCGACTTCATGTGTTATGTCGCAAGCGACCTCCTTCCTCCAGGGGGGCTTTCTGAGCTCGCAGTGGGCTTTCCGCACATGGATCTTTTCCTTGGCTCCGGTGGCTGTGACCTCACGACACTGACGTTATAGCTCCTCCCACATTTTTCTTAATCTACTGCTTTGTCAAGGTGCCTTCTAAGGTCTGTCGGCGTCCCGGACAGACTGTTTTCCTGAAACGGAGAAGTCCAGCACAGTTCGGAAAGTGGAAACCACTGGAATTCTCCAAGGTCTGCTCAGCAAATCGCCCCCACTTGTTACCGTAAATAGGTCTCCCAACATTTCTGTCAGAAAATCTCTCCCTCTTGTTCTCTTCATACAGTGCTGGGTTTTCATTTGGGGGGGGGGGGGGTGGAGTACATCACGAAGGTCATTGTCAAACAGCATCAGTGATGCAGTGCTACTTCTGTCCTGCACTGCGGGCTCTATCCATCTGTCTGTCTGTGTTTACCTACATGTGTGACGTCTGTATGCCTCCTCTGCATGGGAACTCTTTTTAAAACATCTGGTTAAGTGTCTCTGAAGGGTCATATGATGGCCAGTTGTCCCCTGCAGGTTGTCCCCTGACTCGTGTGCTGGGTTACAGGCTCTCTGCATACCTACAGTGAAGGCAGAGAGGAAAAGGGGGAATGCAGATAGGTAATAAAATGAAATCCTGACTCCTGTAAGCTGGGATATCACCCCGAAGGTGGATTAGTTTTCTAGCCTCTAATTATCTGGTCTCTCACGGCGAATCCGAGCACCGGCATTGAAAGACTCGCACTGCTCACTGCATTAATGGGGAGATTTGTGTCGCCATCACTCGGCCGATCCGACTAAAGCTCGATCCAATTAAAAAATAATAACCTTAAGGCGGGAGGCGGTGTGCTAGCTAACAGCATGGAGGTTCTTCAAGAACCTGGGTTGGCCTTGCCCTTGGAAATTCATATCACCTTCCAATGAGGAAATGGGTCATATTGGTACAAAGGAAATCATGATCGTGTGGTTATTATTCTTGCTATGAGCAAACTGACTGATGGCAAATGCAAGTTTAAAGCCACAGACGGGACGTGTGAGATCTCGGCGCTGCCCGGAATGTCACATCCTGCCCAGGAACATCTCTGTTCCTCCAGCGGCAGGAGAATCCTGCGTCTCCTGCAGCTCATTCTCCTGTCTTGACAGCATGTTTCATGGGCAGTCAATGAAGATGGATCCCAAAGACAGCACTGCCCAAAATGGACATCCACTCACCCCTCTGCATTTAAATCCACCCTTCAGCAGATATGGGTCCTGGAAATGTTCTCAATTTACTTTGATTCGTTCATTACAAAGAACAACCAGGTTTATAGTTCTAACAATGCAGTGGCACAGTGGGTAGAGTCAATAAATCACAGCCCCAAACTGTTCTGTGAGTTGCAGTTACGGCCCAGCTCAGGATAGCGTAATTAGCATATTTCCACACGGTTTGTGTGGGTTTCTGATGGTTCCCTCCCATAAGGCAAAGCACATGTGTCTATAAATGCCCTCTGATAGGTCGGCAGCCTGTCCAGAGAGGATTGCCTCGTGAAGCGGCACTGATTGTGAGTCAGGTAGGCAGGGACACGGCAACCCGCTCTGAAGTTCACTTCTTTTAATCATCTCAGCAGATTTCTACTGTGAATTTAATGGCTTCAAATCACATTAAAGTAGGTGGAGGAATTTGCGATTAACAATTACGTCTTGAATTAGATCTCTTATTGAAAGAAGTTGCTCTACATCTTAATTCCGTTGATTGTCAGCATATCCTGACAAAGACGCCGATTAACTTGCTCAGGGGGTTTTGTTACATTAGTGCCTATTAGGGTGAAAAATGGGCCTGAAATTCTGCTGTATCCGTCCTTCCATCCATCCACACATCTTTCACCGAGCTTCTACTAGGTCACAGTGGCTATTATGTAATAACCAGCAAACAAAAATGGCAACAATAAAAATGATAATGACAATGATACTGCTGACCCACTCACAGCAGCACAACATCGCAGGAAATGCTGATAAGCTTGCATGCGACGCTGACTGCAGACGAGCCTGTGGATCTTCAGAGCATGTGACCAGACCCAGAGGATAATCGCTAGCAAACAGCCTCCTGCTTGGGTGCCTTCATGGCTGCCTACAGCTATATTTCCTGTTATTCCAATCAATCTTATTCCATCACTCAGCTCATGCTTTCATCATAATTGACTTGGATACAGCTGACCCCATTTAGAGCTGCATATTCGAGCGATGAGAACCGGGGTATGTCTCACGCTTAAGGGATAAGCAGGCGGCTGATATAAAGTACAGCTGGGCTTAGATGCTGCTTTAAAATAAACCATATTCCATTCATGCTAACTTATCCAGCTCCTCTACCTTGAAACCAAGATCCCTGTTTGTCGCCCCTTATTTACACCATTGTCAGGTCTGTTACTATACTTACTATACTATACTCTTACTACACTTATATACTCCAATTTACAGTAAATCAGTGTTCGAGCACTGATTCTCCAAGACGTGTTCCCAGAATTTTATGCCTCGCAGGGAGCCATGGAAATGATTAATGAAAGACGGCAGATTTACAGGCTGGCTGTGTCCTGATGTTTATAGTGCAGGAGATAGAAAACAGCAAATGCAGTGATATTTGACTGAGTATAAGAATTAATTAAATGCAGTAATTTAAATGTAAGTATCTCTTGCTCTATATTAATGTCACAGTTCTGACAGGACACAAAAGCATTTCTGTGCGGCATGAAGAGCAAAGACCTAAGGCTGAGTCTCACGTATAACTGAACACAAAAACGATCTGGAAGCAGAGTGAACATTCCTTCTATTATTAATTTTCAACACAAAGTGACAATTTAAAGGATTTGGAGTACATGGAAGTGGAATAAAATAACAGACATCTTCCCTCTATGTATGGTAAATATTGGTCTATTAAGATGTTATAACTGAATTGTCATTAAAAAAAAAATCACTTTTGCAGGGCAACCTAAGTACGCTATAGATGTTCAGAGCGGGTTTTGACTTTAATGGTATCTTTGCCCACAGACAATTCATTAGCTAAAGGTCAGGCGCTGTTCTGCGGGAGTCGGTGTTAACAGTTAGCTGCTTTACTAGATACGCTATAATGCTT
>JAODJU010000014.1:4416821-4431993 GCA_026776725.1 Gnathonemus echidnorhynchus
GGGGGGGCGGAGCCTGCTAATAGCACCTCATCTCCAGATGAAACCCTGAGCTTGACGTGCTGCTCAGCGCATGTAGGAGTAGCTATGAAACAGGGTGGAGCACAACTGAATAGCTGAAATGTGTTAGAATTATCCAGCTCCATCTATCCTGGTAATTACTCCAAAAACCATGTTTACCGAATGCATCTTTATCCTGTCTGTTACATCTCAGAATCGTAGTGAAATACACGCTGTTATACTGCACAAAATTATATGATTTTGACAAAAATGCACTTTTCTCATTTCCTCACGAATTTAAGTCAAAGTTATTCTCCTGAAAGGTAATATTCTTCCATTTTACTGCCCTCTATTTTACACTTATTACACCCCACAAACAATATTTCCCTCCATACAGTCGGGGGGGGGCTGGGGGGGTTTGAGCAATATCACCAGCCATCTTTTCTGAGGTCTATGAAAGCGACAGCCTCAGTGCTGGCAGATAGCAACATAATTCTCAGAATTTGTATATTAACCTGCTGCAGAATTCAGAAACCGGCCTGCACTGTAATCTCTTCCCGTGACATTTAGGGAGGACAGGTTTCCACTGCAAAATTACTTTCCTTTTTTTGAGAACCATTTCATGTCACAAGTCATTTAAAGGGCCGGATCTGCAATGTTTCCTGTGTGTCAATGTGAGGATGTTTCCATTATCAGTGTTTATCAAACTACATGCCTGAATGAAAGGAGGGTAGGAGTATAGAACTGAGAATGTGAACTGTGAGAATGTGGGCTGTTACTCAACTTGCATTGACTGCTACAAAAATCTGCTAATTATCATCCAGTTAATTGCTTTGGAGCAGGGACACGGATCTAAGTGCAACACACCTCTACAGCTTATTGGATGCCAGCATTGACAGACTTATAACTTCTCGAATCAGAGAGGCTATTATAGACAGCCGAGGCCAACAAGGTATAGGAGGGTTGCCCGTGATGTCATGCTGTATCACCCACATCAAGCAAATGCCGCCATATTGGTGCACAGTTTCCCAACTGGCGTGATGCTCACTGTGCACTGTCTGTGCTCTTTTGCCAAGTTCATGGTCGAGGGCGTCGCTGTCGGCTGCAACAGCAGCAGTGTTTGAGGAAAAGGAGTTAGACTACAATAAATATTGATCACTGAGAAACAAAATATATACTGGAAGCGGGTCACAGAGAATGTGGTCTTACTTTTAAAGGAGACTGCACATTCCGCACAGAAGCTTAAGAGTAACCCATCAGCATGCTACACAATGTTCGGCATCTGATAAGATTATTCAAATAAATAAAACTTTATGAATACCTTCATCATAACTGCATGAACAGTCAGAACTAGGAGACCCAGGCAATGAAACGTGGCTCCACTAGCAGATGCCATGCATGATTTATTTATTCAGGTCTTAGTGAACAGCTTAAGCCCAAAGAAAAGCAGCTTCCCCTCTTGCAGGAGAGTCTGACACGTGATTAAGGAACCCAGGCAGCAAACCCAGCATCAGGAAATCGGATAATCAGAAAACTAGCCCCAAAGCCCACCTGTGCAGCGATGTCAACACTGGAATCCCATTCTCCTGTAGACGTCTCAAACAGGGCAGGTAAGGTCAGCGTTATCAAGCACGGCACTGAGACTTCTCAAAAAGCTCTCCCTCTCTCTCCGCTGTTCTTTTTCACTTTGCAGGTAGTCATGGAAACTCCATGTATTTAGAAATTTGTTATTCATAAATCTGAATTAATAGATGCTGTTATGATCAATGAGGAATGATCGTTTTTATTGCAGGCCAGGGACGGTTTCGTTTGCACGTCTTAATGAATGTATTCATGTGATTAAAAAATAGCATATTTATTCTCTGCTGAAAGCTCTGACCCTTAATCCCCTTTCAAATTAATACTCGGCGTCACTTAGCCGTGATTAAGTTACGACGGGCTGACTCTTGCTCATTAAAGGAAATTAGCGCGGCTGATGATTGGCTAACATGTTGTGATTACCTTTCTGTCTCGCTGTTTAACCGGGTCTTTGGTTTTTCATAAACAACACAGTGGAAGGGGTGGGTAATTCTGTTCCTGTTTAAGGAAATTATACAGTATTTCAAAATAAAAATGCCAGTGATTGTGCCAAAATTGTACTCTGGGATAAGGGTTTGAGTCTCCGCCCTCTTCCTCCTCCCGAGTCTTCTTGGGGTTTCCTCCCCACAATCCAAAAACACGCTAAAGTGAATTGGTGTTACCAAATTGTCCATAGTGGTTTATGGTGAGTGTGAATGGTGAGTGTGCCCCGTGATTCTTCATGGTTTTTCCCTCATCCTGGGTCGTTCCCTGCTTCCAGGACATATTCCAGACCCCCGCAGCCCTGCATACGACAAGCAGGTACAGAAAATGGATGGAGGGATATTATATTATATATTTATGATTAACCATGGCAAACAGAATCAAGCAAGCAATTTGTATATGGTGACAATAGTTTACAAACCAGTGCTGACGACCTATATTACAATCTGTATCATCCGATGCCGAATTTGTGTTTTTTTAGTGCCGATTATAAATGAAATCTTGTTTTCAATTAAAAACAGAAGGGATTGTAGATTATTATTTTATGAATATGTTACTGGTTGCTTTAGTATTAAGAATATATGATAAATTAAAATGCAGATTGTTTCAAAAGTTTGTACATGAAATATGTAATAAATGGATAACTGGATAATGTACTGGAAAGTGAATTAAATTATTCACTTGCTGCTATAAAATGTCAGTGAGATACTGGGAAATGTAAAGACTACATTCAATATTATTGAATGTATTATTGTCCAGTGTAAACCGTTGCTTTGTGCTGCCACCACAACCCTGTCTGGGATCAGCTGTCGATGATGTATGTATGTATGTATGTATGTATGTATGGATTCATTAGTATTATCTTTGAGTCCTCCCAGAAACCTTTGACTTCTGTTTCAATGGTGCAGAGCTCTACTGGAGTCTTGCCCCATACTGCATGCTAGTTAGCAGTGGGGGCCCCATACTGCATGCTAGTTAGCAGTGGGGGCCCCTTACTGCATGCTAGTTAGCAGTGGGGGCCCCATACTGCATGCTAGTTAGCAGTGGGGGCCCCATACTGCAATTCCTTCCCACCGTAATACTAAGGCTCCTTTATGGCAGGGGTCACCAACTCCGGTCCTGGTGAGCTATTATCCAGTATGTTTTCTATCCTACCCGGCTTCTCATGAGCCACATTAGTTCTCAGGTAAATACCAGGAGCAGGTGTGGCTCATCAGAAGCCAGGTACGATAGAAAACCTACTGGAGAGTAGCTCTCCAGGACCGGAGTTGGTGACCCCTGCTCTATGGCATTAGCTGCCCCAGCCATCGGCCATCCTCCGGAATGTTCCGTCCCCGTCTTCACTGGACTCAGCCTGACAGTCTCTCTGGGGGTAAGTTCAGGGATGCCCATCAAAAGGCCAGCCTCTTTCTGGCCAGGTCATTAAGACCCTATCTGTGGATATGACTAAGAATTGCTCCACATACTGTAAGACTGCCAACAGAACTAGTGATACCCTGTTATTAATGTAATCTCTATTATTGTGCTCTTACTTTACTTTTAGTGTTATTTTAATCTTTGTTAGCAGTGGGTCCCCCGTACATAGCGTTCCGGCACACGCGCGTACAGTGCATAACTGCATGCTAGTTAGCAGTGGGTCCCCCGTACATAGCATTTCGGCACACACACGTACAGTGTATCACTGCATGCGCGAGAAATGAAGCCCAAGACTGGAGACCCAGCTGACGTGGCTGTGGGAGGTGTGTAAGCAGAGATGAGTTTAACAGAAGCCAGCGAAGAGGAAAAAGAAAAAGGTCAGGGGGGGTTCCGGGGGGGCTGCGCTGGACAGCAGGGTCTGGGCGGAGCAGAGAGAACTCAATCTGATATAGAGATTGGGAGCAGAGGGAGTGAGTTCATAACCTGACATCTCACTGCCCCAGGATGCCCCCCTCCCAACACCCAGCACCATTAAAGCCTGCTACCTCCTTGATAGGGGAATTTTCTAGAAAGTCAAAGTTATTACTCATACGAACCTTGCAGTTTTGTTACTCGTAAAGAAATGTTTCGGCAGTGCTATTGGAAATCAGTCTGGAGGCTCCCTTTGACTCTAAGTGACTCTTTAATTAACTAGCTAATTAAAGACAGCCAACTACTGCATGTAAAGGTGATATTAGCCTTTGCTACGACCTGCATCATATAATAAAATAATCAAAATCATCCATCTTCTAACTGTTTATTCAGTAAAGGATGACAGGAGGAGCGACAGTTCACTGCAACACACACACACACACACACACACACACACACACACACATTTTGGACAATTCAGAGATGCCCAAACATGGCTAGTTTTTTAAATGTTGTACAAGTTCTGGCTTTCTTCTCGTGCTTGGGTCTCTCAGCTGCCCCTGGAGGGCGTCGGGTGCATGGGCTGCTTTCAGGCCATAATTTGTTATTACCAAGCCCTAATGGTATCGGCATATTCTGACAGCCCTCCCTGAAACGCTAATCAGCAGCATTTCACTCTTGATAGGAACGTGTACACCAGCTGCATTACTCCCAGATATTTCGGGTACATGATTTTTTTTCCTCTTTCAGAAACCGTAGATTGTTTTCCTCAGATTTCCCCTGCAGAAATCGTGAAGCCCGCTGTGGAAGACAAACACGGCCATCGCGTCTGGCCCAGGTTCAGTTTCCATGCTAGAATTAGGGATTAATCTCAGGGTTGGGGTTAGCAGGCAGATGCTGTGCTTGCAGGTATATTGGTATATTACATCGTTTGCAATTTAAATAAACTTTCTGGATATATTAAACTAGACCTGGCTATTTTGTTTATATCCATCCATCCATCCATCCATCCATCCAGCAACAGTGTCAAACAATAAGTTCTTTATTTTATGGTCTTTAATTTGGTATGTTCATTCTTTTCCATATCAGGGCTTATTTTCTTATTTTTGCTTGTTTCCATATAAAACACTGAGCAGCTGATGCTGCACCAGTTAAGCTGATTTTTTTTTCCTTCTTTAATTTCTGCTAATTGCCCCTTTGTTCACCCTTTACTGAAATACGACTCATGAGAATACATGACAGAAAAGCGCAGCCCCCGCCCTTTTCAGGGCTGATTTATCGAAGGAACCTTTTGCATGTGTTATGTGGAAGAGATTTAGATTTATGCATTTTATTTATTTTTTGACACACACGTCACAGATGGGCTGTTGCCTTTTATCGGCAGCCAATATTACCCAATCCGAAGCGGCTAATAAATCTTCGCACTGGCCAAGGACTCCTTTGCACGGTGATGAAAGACGGCACCTGTAACTAACTTCACCTCAGGCAAATTAACAAACAAATGCTGGGAAAGGAAAAAAAAAGCTATTTATGAAAACCCACATTACGCTGTTAATTTCATTTGCATTCTCTGAAGGTTTCAGAATTCAGCTTTCGTAATTTTATAAACACAAAGTTCTGATCAAACTTAACTCAGATGTTCATAATCACTTCCATAATGTTATTAGGTCCGTAATTGTTTTCTTCGTCTCTCTAAGCTCTTTTTCTTACCAGTTTTTTTTTTAAATTATTATTCCATTTAACCAATAGGCAGTAAGAAGGAGACTTCAACACAAGGTACTTCAACAGTGATGCCAGTTAAACCAGAACAAGCTTGTTGACTCACCAGAGGACACATTTGCAATGAGAATGATCAGTAAACAGCAGAAACAGAGCATAACTGTGAACACACTATACTGCTAATGTACCAAAATACTAAACCAATTTGGCTAAAAGTATACATGAAAAGTCCCGGCTCCGTGACCAGAGATCAGCAATACCACATTTGACATTTTACCCATTTGACAGGGTAAAATGTCAGCCCATCAAATTATACGCATCAGGATTATTCATTCCTGCAAATTAACAAAGAAAAAAATTTCTTATTAAAAAAGCATATACTGCTTGTAGCTTTTTAAGGGTACTGAAAATAGCCAGTTATGAAAAATCTCAGATACGAGCTAAAGAGTGTTTGTCCAGTATAATGTATATGGGAGAATATGGGCTGGGAACATGATGACTTCAAATTTCTGTGCTCAGATATTTCAGTGTTTGTGTACACTGAGATTATTTTCAGTTCTGACAGTTTAACATTGTTATTCAGACCCTGCATACCACTGTGCTCACGTGAGTGTCTGTCCTCAGAGCCCTGTGTCTGAGAGGAACACACCTCTTCCGTCTGCCAGCACTCTCTTTAACATACAGGAACAACGAAAGATATTTTTAGCAGGCAAGAGCTTTGCTTGTGCCCCTAATCCTGAAATGCAATGAAGATCGTTTAATAAATGTTACTTTTTTGTGAATGTGTGTGTGTGTGTGTGTGTGTGTGTGTGCACGTGCGCCCACACACACACATATTACATCGTGGGGATCAAATGTCTCCACAATGTAATATAAACCTGATATTTTGACATTGTGGGGACCATTTTTTAGGTCTTCAATTTCATAAAAATCTATGAATACAATAAAAAAAAAAAATCTAAAAATGCCAGAAGTCTCATATTTAGTTTGGTTACTCATGGTTAAGGTTAGGGCTGGGTAGAGGTTAAGGTCGCCATGTTGGGATTAGGGTTTTCCCCATAGAAATGAATGGCGAGTCCCCACAAAGATATAATTACAAACCTGTGTGTGGTTGGGGGTCATGACACATCATCTACGAACAATCAAAACAATAATGAAGGGTGGTGGGCAATTTCAGTGGACTTAAAGAACTTAAAAAAAAATAAAGATTAACTGGTGTCAGGGATGCGAAAAGTCAAGATGCATGCTAGGTGTCAAGATGGAGTCCGCAACACGCTCCCGTCCGGAACACGCTCCCGGTTACTGGGGGCAAAATGAAAAGATATGGATTTGCACACAATCCAGGAATAAAGGAATGGCAGCTCTGATCAGCACCCTAAAGCTGGTTACCTGACCCTCCTTTCCAAAATGGCCACAAGCCCCCTTCTGATGCATGCAAACACCCATCCCCTCCCCCAGCGCCACATATCCGTGTAGATCAGCTTGGATCAACAGGCTGGAGGCTGCAGGTTGTTCAAATGACTGACATTCGCAGACCTGCCCATGCAGCTGGAGTAACAGTAGGAGCATTTGAAAGCGGAGCTCCATAGGACGGGTTTTTGGAACCGTGTAGAACGTCTTCCACCCAATAGCTGAAAGCCCTGCAGGAAGAGTCTCTGACTGAGTTTATTTGCAGGTATGGCAGCAATATCTGTCACAGAAATCTGAAACCAAGATACCTAAACAAACCCATTCCTGCTTCAGCGATTAAATTACCGAAGCAATGTTTCCTTGTTTCTGTATCTAGAAGGCTTTAAGAGTCAAATTAGGAATCCCTTTGGTACGGCTGGTTGTTTCGTGTAAATTGTTCCATTTCATCCTGAACAATTATGGGGTGACCTTGACGTGTTGTCTGAACAGGAAACTGCTCCTATGACAGACATTTAACATGTAAATGCCACCTGACGTGCCGTTATTTTCACATGAAGAGATATCAGTTCTATTAATAGACAGAGCAATTTATTGCTGTTGAAAAATGATAATCCCACAGATTACAGGAGCCCCTTTGCGCATAGCAAAGCGCTGGGGGTGAGACAGCAAACTTCACTCTTTCTGTGATGGTCTCTCTTCCCTGGTAACCTAGTTAGCAATCAGCGGCTGCTCTGTCTACCGGTTACCTGTGGTCTTCAGTTCCATGTCATTTTAAGGGACGCGAGTCTGCGAGCATTAGATAATCAATCTTTCAGATTCTAGAGAACCTTGCATTTAAGCAACTCGGAGGTAAAGAAATTCATAATTAGGACAATTACCAAAAAGAGGCCACGACTCGTTACCGCTGAGTGTGTATTCTAGATTAGCATCTTCCAGTGTGACGCTACTTTGTAGCAAGTTCAGCAGCCCACAATGGGGTTCATTAAAATCAGGGTAAAATACACAGAAAATGGCTCATCATAAGACAACAGCTCCTGGCAATACATTGCAATGTAAGTGCCACTGCATTGTGTTACACTGTCTTTTCTTTTACAGAAAATTGTGGGGAATTTTGCAGAATGTACTGCATGAGCATATGTCTCCCATGACGACAGATGTTAACTAAGCAGCTAGTGGGAGTTAATGGTGATTATTACTGTCTATTGGTGCAACAATAAATAACCACTGAATGAACTGTTTATTTGCACCTTTGTTGCAGTTTGCATTGCGGCTTTTTCAGTGATGAAGCAGGAATGGACACGGCTGCCAATCTGTCTAAGCGGAGTCTCCATGCAGTACGAGTGAGGAGGCCATCAGGACACACCATGCAGGCGTCGGTACTGACCCAACGCTGCTTATTACCAAGCTAGAACCTGTGCTCCATTCTAGTCTCATTTTTTAATTTCTCTTTTCTGTTAGTTTCCAAATTGTCCATAGGTGTGAATGTGTGTCGGTGCTGTCTGGTTGGCACCTGCAGCTTCTGGAATAGGCTCCAGACCCCCACGACCCTGTGTAGGACAGGCAGGTATGGAAAAGGGAAACAAACTGATGAATGAATGCATGCTCCATGTAATCCGTGTATGTAAGCACCAATACTGCCAAGATAAACTCCTAGTGCGCGTAGGGGTACCCGGGCAATAAAGCGAGCACTGATTTCGATTATCTGCACATTTTACAGGCCAGTCCATTCCTCCGCTCTAAGCAATGTTTAGAGACACACACTGAGGGGCAATATAGACTCACAAATTAAGCTGAATGGCTGGTCTTTGGGTAACAGGGAGGAGAATATGGCTGGAACCCAACACAAGCTGTGTGTGAACACACAAAGTTCACACACTGAGATGTGGGGTCAGATTCAGTCCACAGCCCTGTAGATGCTGACTAGGAACCCTGCTGAAATCAGCCTTGATGCCCCTACAACACAACGTCAGCATTCACAACAACACGTAATTAAAACAAACCACTGACTTTAAATCAATACATGAAATGGCCACAAGCTGCTTAGCTTTGTGTCACAGGGCCATGCTGCACCAGCCAATCAACGCCATGGGATCATGCTACACCAGCCAATCAACGCCATGGGATCATGCTACACCAGCCAATCAATGTTATGGGATCATGCTACACCAGCCAATCAATGAGAGTGTGATATAAAATATCAGACACAGCTGATGAATATAGCATAAGACATTTATTGTGCTTTTTTGTGTTGGTATAGTTTACTGTAAGGTTTTTAGATGATATCAGCCTCCCTGTGTTTTCATAGAAAATTCTAGTGAGAAATGTAGCTTAATTTTTAGCACACTGGTCCTTTTTATTTTAAAAGAGTAGCACTGGATATAGCCTAGCGTATCGACACGACCTCAGCTTTTAAAGTTCCTCCCCACACAGTATAAGCGAGCAGTACAGTCAATCTGGCGAAATGATTTGACACATATCTGAGACGCACTCGAGAAGAAAAAAGCCAGTCTGGCCGGCCTCGTCGGCCCCGAGCAGGAGTGGGATGAAGCTCCAGAAGCCGGCAGACAGCGAAGCTGAGCAGAGGAGACAGCTGATGCCCTCATGAACACTACAAGCCAGCCCCTGATGGCGGAGCGAGCTTCACAGAGACACTGCCCAGAAATCAAGGGAAAGTTGCAGATTGATATAACAGTAGTAGCCAGGGGTGGATTACTGCATAAGCTACCATAGTAAAATCAGGGGTCCCCAACCATGTCAGCTTAGGGGCCCGGAGAAGGTAATCCACTCCTGCAAGGGCCCCTGGAGGAAACTAGTGGGACCACTAATCCGCAAAATGCAAATTAAACCATTTATATCAGACATAATAATAATAATAATTTTGATCACTGGAAGGCACAGTGTAAACATTAGAGTTCTGCTGAAATCTGCTGTGGATATAGTCTATAGCGCCATGCGAGAGCGTGCAAACGAAACCGGCAGGAGCGTCTATGGGGGCTACATGGGATAATCAATTTAATAATTCGCCAAGTTTACATTAAGCATTTAGGCTCGTTATCCGTGCGTCATAACGATTTCCTCCGGGGACTGCGGGTGATTCCTACTGTCTGAAGATATGAAGTTTGGCTAGTTAACCTTTCTGTACTGTCCACGGTATATGAGTGTATGTGTATGTTAATTAATCGGTTAATTTGACGTTGTGGGGACCATTTTTTAGGTCAAATGCAAACAAAAAACTAAAAATAGCAAGCGTCTCGTATTTTGTTTGGTTACTTATGGTGAAGGTTTGGGCTGGGTAGGGGTTAAGCGTCATGCTGGGATTAGATTAGGAGATTAGATCTTCCCCATAGGAATGAATTGGCAGTCCCATCAAAGATAAAATTACAAACTAACACTGTGTGTGTGTGTGTTTCCATCCCCAGCTTTTTGCACTCTGCTATGAGGGATAGGCTCTAACCCTCCCCCCGCCACCTCCCCATGTGACCAGGACAAGCCTATAGAAAATGGATGTAAAGATTAAATGTCTCACACTAAAGCTCGCCTCATCCCAGGTAATTATAACAAAATACAGCGTTGGAAGCAGACTACACCCCCCCAGTGGAAAGTGTCAGCACGGGATCCTGCATTTCCCAGGGGATCCTATTAGAAAAGACTTAGCACTGTTCATCTGAGGGGGAAAAAAAAACAATTTGTACTGACTGTACAAATTGATCAGACGTCACTGAGGGGTGGGGAACATGAGCAGTAAATAAAGACTTCTACTGCATGATCTAGCTGAGAACAAACCCTTGGCAGCCAGTAATGTGTCCTTCATAGCCATGGACACACCCTTGGAAGAAAAGCAGCAGAAAGCAGAGAATCACCAACACAGACGGCCCATAAGTGTCCTCCATAACCTGCTGGCTATGAGATACTAAGGCACAGCAGAACTGATGGACTGCGGAGAGCGTTAGAGTGTCTGACGTTTAATTCATCAGCGTGTCAAGGAACCAGAGTCCCAGAAGAAACACAGAACAACAAAACACATCCATGGATTTTAACAAGCCCAATTACCAATTAATGTAGAGTTTAAAAAAAGAACATTTTAGCACGTTTACTATAATCAACAGTGGGGTTTATCACCACTTAAATGATGCATCTGCGTGGAGCCCCAGTCCTGTGGGCCATAACCAGAAGTCAAAAATGATCTTCTGAGTAGGATCCCAGAAACAACCATTCTGGATGGATTTTGAAGGAACATAAAATCCTGGAAAATACTACATCCAACATTCTTTGGGAACTCCCTGTTCAAACAGACGTCACGCTCAACCATTTATATGAACCTATCCACCAATAAGACTTTTCGGATAGATATCTTGGTGCCGTCGGACTATAACATCAGTCCAAAGGAAGAGCATAAATTAGAGCACTACCACCATCAACGGGAACAAGATTAAAAGACTCTGGGAAACAGACGCCTAAGTAGCCCCTATTATGACAGGTGCTACTGGAGTTCTCTACATCCATTGAGCAATATACTGAAAAGCCCTTAGACGACATCATCTCTATTCTACAAAAACAAGCAGCAATATGCATGGCGTCCATCATCAGCAGAGTCCTTGGCAGAGTTAGCAGTAATTAATGCTAGACATTTTCCTTTGAGATGGCCCAGACCACCCACCCCTAACCCTGACAAGATCTAAATCCTGGAATTTACCCCTACCCAGGACCTCTCCTGAGCAGGTATAGTTTTTTATTGCCAGCTGAAAAGCTGTGAAATCTAAAGAACTGGAATTCTGGAATACTACTACTACTAAAGAACAAAAACATCATCATCATCATCGTCATCATCAACAACGAACAGGGTGGCAGGGTGATGCAGTGGTTAGCACTGTTGCCTCACCCCTGTGGGTACAGGGCTTGCGTCTCTGTCATGGTTCCGTCTGTGGAGTTTGCATGTTCTCCCTGTGCCATCATGAGGTCTATACATGGATTGCGGTTAATCTGAGTTACGAAGTTGCCCATAAGTGTAAATGTGAATGGTGTGTGAATGTGCCTTGCAATTGGCTGGTGCCCCATGTTGGGTCGTTCCCTGCCTTGCACCCATAGGCTCCAGCCCTCCTCTGGCCTTGAATAGGACAAGCAGTTACAAAAATGGATGGATGATAATTATTATTATTATAAAATTGAAATGCATTTAGCATCGTCCCCCAAGCTGCCCAGCTTCCTCCCATCGACTGCTTGCTTAACGCTCAGTTTTTCTGAGTGGCTCTCCTCAATCACACTGATCCTCCTTACAACATGGTTGATAGAGGGGTGGTGAATAGGGTCACTGTAAGTAATACAACGCAATCAATTTTTTTTCACCTGTGTACAGGAGAAAATGTCTGAAGGCTTAACCTGCGTGAATCCCCTGTCGATTCCTGGAGACTCTAGATTTCTATTTCCTTGTGAGTGTGTGTGCCCTGGCATTCCATCCCACCTCTGACTAATGGCCTGGGCTTCCTGGGAACTGGATGATGGATGGATTGACATTATTTATGCAAATCAATCTCCTTGTTTACCTTTTCATAAAAAGCATGTATGTGTGGTAGGGGGGCTGATTACCCCATGACTATGTACCTCCAATGTCCTGGATCTGAATCCTGCCCTCAACCATGTGTGTTTGGAGTGTACATGACCACCCCCCCCCCCGGCTCCCCCATTTCCATGGATTGCCTCCAGACACTCCAATTTCCTCCCATCTCCTGTCCCAGAAACATGCAACTGACTGATCTGCATTTACTAAAAGCCCACGTTGAGTACCAGCTGCTAACGTTTCACTGTTGTGAAACAACGTCATGCTCAGTAATGCTGAGGATCACAGTGATGTTTCTGGGTTAGCCGATTAATAACAGAAATCACATTCCTAAGCATGTCTTTCATCTGTCGTATTAATATGTATAAAGGTTTTTTTTCTCCTTTAATCCATAGTTGAAGATTTAGGACATGTTCAAGTTCCAGAACAATGCTGTTGTTCTTCGTGGATCAGTAGGGTACAGCTCTGCAGTAAGTATTTCTATTTTTAAATAATAATCTTACTTCTTGTTCCTCTTTGAGTATAGTGCAGGGGTTTGTGGGTATTAAATGTACATAGACTATTTCCACATCTTGAAAGTTAAACCGCTCAATTACAGTTACATCTGAAAAAACATCAAGAGCTAAATCAGAGACACTAGTGTAACAAATATTCTCTGCTTGTCAGGCAATCATTCTAATCAAAATACTATGTTGCTCACTTCATCCGTATGAACACAAAAGTAAATCCCTGAATCTCACTCAATTTCCTATTAACAAAACACATCTCTGTTCTTTATCCAGGTTTCTAAATTAAAAACATATTTCTTCAGGAGGGTATTGTTTGAGAGGCAGCATCACAGGAAGCCAGCTGGAAGAGACTAGAGAATGACAGCCATGTTGGGTATGCTCTTGCGTCCTTGCTTTTTCTGAGCATAAAACACCTGCCAGTGTGGTACACAGTTCCCTGGCCGGTCCCAGCTATGGCTAACCTCTCTGGTGGAGTCCTGGTGAGCCTGTCTTTGAAGCTGACATTTCTTCCCTAAAGAGAGCAGTCTTAATTACCTCCCAGAATTTGCCCTGTTGCCCTTTGCCAACTGTATATGGCTTTGGGGTAAATTTTGGACTTTTGAATTCTAGCACTGTCGTGAAGTCAGGAAAAAATATTTGAAAGATCTTTGAAGAGAGGAGTGTGTGAGTGTGTGCCCTGTGATGGATTGGTATGCTGTCCAGGGTGTACCCCAGCCCCATGCTCTGATGAACTAGCATTCCATTCAGGGTGTACCCCAGCCCTGTGATGGACTGCCATTCTGCCCAGGGTGTACCCCAGCCTCGTGCCTTGTAATGGACTGGCATCCCATCAATAGTGTACCCCAGCCTCATGCCCTGTGATGATCTGCATCCCATCCAGGGGTACTGCAGTCTTGTCCCCTGCAGTTGACTGGCATTCCATCCAGGCTGTACCCCAGCTGCGAGTGAGCCCACACCCCACAAGCTTGACCAGGATAAGCAGCTAAAGTATGCATGGATGGACGATTAAGCCTGTGTATCTGCACAACTCACCATTCAGACAGATGGGAGGTACAAGCTGGCATTTCATCCAGACTGTTACTCGCGCTGACAGGAGGCATGAGCTAGTGTTTTATCCGGACTGTTACTCAAGTGGACGGGAGATGCGAGTCAGCATTCCATCCAGACCGTTACTCGAGCAAATGGGAAGTGCAAATCGGTGTTTCATCTGGACTGTTATTCAAGCGGACAGGAGGTGCGAGTCTGTCTTTCATTCAGACTGTTATATGAGTAGATGGAAGATGCAAGTCAGTGTTACTTGAGCAGATGATGGGTGCAAGTTGTTGATTCTTCTGGACCTTTACTTGAGTGGACAGTAGGCGTGAGTTGGCGACTCCTTTGGAGTGGTATTTGAGCGGATAGGAAGCGTGGGTCAGACTGTTACTCAAGCAGTGTTTCTTTAGGATTGTTACGCAAGTGGATGGGAGATGCAAGTCGACATTTCATCTGGATTATTAATGGAGCGGACTAGAGGTGCATGTTGCCGTTTCTTTTGGACTATTACTTGAGTGGATGTGGGTTGCGAATTGGAATTTCTTTTGGACTGCTACTTGAGATGGATGGTGTGAGTTGGTGTTTTATCCGGACTGTTAGTTGAATGGACATTAAGTGCAAGTTGACGTTTCATCCAGACTGTTACTCGGAGCAGACAGGAGGTGCAAGCTGGCATTTCATTTGAAATGTTACTTGAGTGCAAGGGAGGTGTGAGTCAGCATTTCTTTTGGACTGTCACTTGAGCTGACGGGATGTGCAATTCAGCATTTCTTTTGGACTGTTACTTGAGCGGACTGGTGGTGCGATTCGGCGTTGAGTAACGACGAATGTTCAAATCGTTCAAATGTTACTCAAGTGGTGCAAGTCGATGTTTCACGCTGACTGTTATGGAGCAGACTGTGGGTGCATGTCCGTGTTTCTTTTAGACTGTAACTAGAGCGGACGGGAGGTGCGAGTCGGCGTTTCATCCACAATGTTACTCGAATGGACGGGAGGTGCGAGTCGGCGTTTCATCCACAATGTTACTCGAATGGACGGGAGGTGCGAGTCGGCGTTTCATCCA
>JAODJU010000014.1:4432093-4444440 GCA_026776725.1 Gnathonemus echidnorhynchus
CAATGTTACTCAAGTGTATAAGAGGTGCAAGCTGGTGCTTCATTTGGACTTTTAGCTGATGTTAAGCAGCATTTTAGCCAGATGTCTACACTGAAGTGGCACTAAAATGACAGGCTCTTCTCCAAGGCCGCTGTCTGTCGGTGCAATTAAATTCTCCATTAGTGCTCAGTGGCTGCCAAACATTAGCCATTCAGCTGGCTCCCTGTTCTCCACAAGATCTACTATGTCTGAATAATAATTTTATTACATCTTTCATCTTCCCATTCAATTTTAAAGGCATAGGATTTTCACATTTATGGTATAATTTTTGACAATAATTCCGACCTTAACCACTCCTTGGATTTTGAAATAGTTCATAAGTCAGTACTGGTCACTGACCATTACATTTCAGTGAAATATACTAAACAGATAATAAAAACAATTTTATGCTTTAATATTGTGTATTGTAGTTCTTAAATGGACAGCCAAAATTCTATATTGGATGTATTGTATATTGTTATACACGGCTTGAAGTACAGGGTTGTGTATTTAAAATGGAATTGCTGTAATACTTATAAATAACAATGAGGTTGTTATTCTGTTATTTTATGTAACTCGCTACACATTTAATTTATTTTTTTTTAACACATATTTGACATGTATTTTTATTTTTCATATTTGACCATTTTATAAAAACTTCATTGCATATTCAGTAATGTCCAAGTGTATAGAATGTATGTTAAAAAAAAGCACCTTAATGTACGTGTATAATGATTGTTAAATGGCTTTAAAAATTAAAAAAACATTTTCATTCGTATTTCTATGCTCCATTACAAATAGCCATAACTGTTGAGGAAATATGAATGCATTTCAATTCCATCCAACGGTACTTAATAACATAACAAATAGTCTCACAGCACGTTTTAAAAGAAGTGTAATAGAAGAGAAATAATAAAAACGACTTTGGAAATAGGGGCTATTTGGTAATGGTTTAAATATTCAAGTATACAGCAATACTCATCAGTAAGTCAATAGTGCACAGAGCGTTTGTGTTTGGATAAAATCAAATTAAAGACACAAATGGTTCCTTTTTTCCGCTTTGGCTTGAGTGCAACTTTAATGTTGACATTGGCTTATGAAGACTTCATGCATATTTCAGATGCAAAATCAACCCGTCCTCCATGACTCATTACTGTTTATTAAATAGCAGGGTCGTACTACTCCTTGGAAACCTATTTAGATTAAACCAAGTAAAAACTGTAATAATTAAGTAACAAATTCAGCAAAGAATAATAAAAACAGAGTCGGGATAATACTTAGTATGAATAAGAGAACAGGACAAAAGGACAGACAACCACAGAAATGTGCTTGAATCCCTTTTGTTGTGCAAATATATTTGAAGATGAAGTTGATTTATATTATCTGTTTTGTATGCTAAGCCATGATCAATGGAACTTAGAGAGAACATAAACAGCCATTAGATCATGAAGCAGCGTGGCAGCAGGGACTGCTGCTTTCATTGGAGCCTTTCAGAGTTTTTTTTTATACTTACATATAATATTGCATTGGATAACTGGGCACAGAAGTCTGTAAATAAGATCAAGATAATTGCTTAATTAATCAATTAATTTACAAACAACCAAATAAGCGCTTGTGCCGTGGCATGATATCCGAGGCCGTTCAGGATGGCTTTTCTACAAGGTATTGTTTCCAATATGAATAATAATTGGCTAGCTAGTAATCTTTAAGCACTAAACACCTTGCAGGCAGTGGCCAGGCTCAGTAGGCAGCACTCTGATCTCACGTCTCGAGGGCTGTGAGTTTGATTCCTCCCAGACTGTTTGTGTGTTACTGTAATTATTACGTTGTGCAACTTTTTACCTTGTGGGGGCATTTTTTGGTCCCCACAAAGGGAAACTCAATTTAATAAAAATCTGCGAATGCAATCAAAAATACTAAAAATGCCAAAAGTCTTGCATTTTGTTTGGTTATTTATGGTTAAGTTTAGGGCTGGGTAGGGGTTATGGTCATCATTGTCAGGATTGGGGTTACCCCCGTAGAAATGAATGAACAGCCCCTACAAAGATGAATACAAATGTATGTGTGTGATGGACTGGAATCCCGTCCTGGGCATCCCCTGTCTTGCTATTTTCTGTACCAAATGTCATAAGATGGTACACAGAAAAAACAACAACATTTATTCTTTCACAGAAACTGTAAGCACTATTAACACTTCCATCAGCTAATTTATACAGCACCGCATTGGACACTGTTTCATCCACTGCGAAGTGCTACATTTAATACTGTCACAAGTGTGTACATTCTCCATCCCAGCTCCATTAGCGGCTCCTCTCCTGAGACGGACAGCTGCCACTGTGCCCTTTGCTCAACCCCGATGCATCGGCTAGCGGTGTGCTTCCACGAGCACGTTCCACGAGCACGTTCCACGAGGCGTGAGCTGAAACCTGTTAACATGGAAACATAGTACACTGGCAGCGCGAGCTGATCTAGCTCGTCCGAGAGCTAGAGACTCCGTGTTGCATACAAATAAACACCATAAATCCCCTTATGCTTTACAGATGAATGCAAAATCTAACAACGGGAGGCGAGTTCAGACTGCATGTCAAGTTCTATGCAGTTCTATTAACAGTGTGGCCATTACGGTCAAATAAAGACATGCATGACGTTGTATCAAAATCCCAGTGCATGCACAAAGAGCAAATTTGCCAACTCCTATGATTTTTAGAAGCATATGAGATCCCAGATGATATCTGAATGCAGTAAACGCATCAGTTATCACGCATCTTAAATTACGATGAAAATGTAAGAGAAAAGGGGTTTGAGTCAGCGAGAAGATGGCTGGCAGGTCGAAATGTATTAATGAAGTGTCATGTAACTGAAAGAAAAAATCATTATTGTGTTGGGCTCATCATAAAATCGAATGTTAAGTAATTGGCCTTTGGTGCGATGTTTTCGGTCATGTTTAATAGAAGTGACAGTAGCTAAGATACATGTTAGGACCTCTGTCGGAGACAAAAGGGCTATACATTTATTTAACGGCTTTGGCTATCCTCGACAGTGACCTCCATTAAAAATTATCCAGCAAAGGGATGAATGAACAGCATAGGTGAAAAAGGTTCATAACTCTTTTTTTTTTTTTTAACTAAACTACAGATTTTATAAATAAAAACTGAAGATGGCGGGGACAAAAAAATGAATAATAGTAAAAAATGCAAAGTGTGCAGCTAGTGTGTAGGTATCAGCTCAGTTCAGCTTTCAGGATGGATCCTGATCTAATGTCACTAGAGCTATATGACAGCTGGCTGGTAGGAGGCGGTACAACAGAGCTCTGAACCTGGCCTGTTCAACAGAGCGACTGCAGGGGAAAAGAATTCCATCAGCGCAGAGAGAGAGAGAGAGAGTGGAGTAAGCAAATCGCAGGAACGGATGGTGCTGGCCGGCCCCATTTCCTCACTGATATCGCCGCCTCAGGGACAGGAGCATGGAGCAGTGGTCTGTGCCTCTCCTGGAGCGTGACGGGCCGGAGACGAGGCAACTGGGGGGAAATTCCTCCTAAAAGAACATGGGCTGAATCACGCCCCCTGAAAGCAACTAGTCTAACCATTAATGGAAATCTGAGCAAGTTAAATGCAACGGAGACCTGATCTGGGAGCAAGTGCCTGTCTTTCTTACTATCCAGTCTTGTGTTGTGCCATTTCAAACCTGCAAATTTCCTTTGGGATTAATAAAGTATGTATGTATGTATATATGTATGTATGTGTCTGTCTGTCTAATTAAAATAATTACAAACAGGATACAGACATTGCTTTATTGCCAAGTTAGTTGGGTACACAGTCTGTTAACTACCTCATCTATCCCCAGCTGTGGTATGTGCCCCCCCCCCGGTTTGGTCCCACTTTTAGCCATGAAAGTGCCCCTGACTACCTCACTCGTTAATTGGATCCCTAGCATCAGTCTGCAGATTCTGCGTTGACCATCGTAGATGCAACTCTGTGCAAGTCTGGAGTCTAATTCACAGATCAAATCTTTTTAGAAGACTAAGAGGACTGGATACATATGGCTGAATCATAAGCTCAATAGGATATATATTTTCCTCATTGTCTTTTGGAAGCTTCCTTCCCTCATCTTTTTTTGGCCCTCAACACAAAACTGCACGTCCTTCATTACAATCACTCCCTTGAACTGCTTACTCAAACTCAATATTCCTCAATATTTAAGTGCCCTTGCTGACCCCTAGAAATTCATGCGTTTTAAGAACTACTTGCTGTTTTTGTAATATTTTATTTTATATAATAACTGGGGGAGGAAGCACATACACTATATGGGCAAAGGTATTGGGAAACGCCTCTTAAAAACTGAATTCAGTGGTTCATTCAGACCGATTGTCACTGGTGTATAAAATCAAGCACCTCGCCATGCAGTCAGGTATACAAATTTTTGTGACTGGGTCATTCTGAAGAGCACAGTGAAATCAATCATGGTGCCATCATAGGATGCCACCTTTGCAGTAAGTCAGTTTGTGAAATTTCTTCTCTGCTAGATATTCCATGGTCAACTGTAAGTGGTGTTATTGCAAAGTGGAAGCGTACAGGAACAACAGCAACTCAGCAAAAAGTGGCTAGACCACGTAAAGTGGAGCAGGGTCACTAAGTTATGAGGTGCATAGTGCATTAAAGTTGACTTAATGTTGACTTAGTAACTGCCAAACTTCCTCTGGCATTAACTGCAGCACAAAGACTGTGCACTGGGAGCTTCATGGAATGGGCTTCCATGGCTGAGCAGCTGCATGCAATACTCACATCACCAAGCACGATGCCAGTGTCGGATGGAGTGGTGTAAAGCACTGGACTCTGGAGCAGTGGAAAAATGTTCAAAGTTCCCGGTCTGAACTTTTACTCTCTGGATCTGAATTACCCAACTCAGGATATCACAAAAGTTCCTGTAGGTGTAATGGCCAGGTATCCCAATACTTTTGTCCATATAGTGTAGTTTCGTTGTACAGGAATAATAACAATAGTCTATTCTATTGTATTGTATTTTGATTGCCATTTCAATAATGCATTCCCCCATCTTTCCTGGTCCCCCGTGCCTTCTACAAGGGCCGTCTTATTGTTTTATACCTCGTTAGCACTATGCTTATTGTTGCGAGTCAGGTACTCTCACTCACTTCGCTTGGTCTGTGGGCCATCGGTATCTCGGTGTTTTATTTTGCTCTTCTGTGACTAGCTGTTAAGCCAGTGCTTTTAGTGAGCCTGACAGCCGTCCTCCATCAGTTCATAACCCGCCCCCCCCCACAGCGCCAGTGATGTTTGACCACTCGCTTCACTCCGGAATGATCAGGGAGACTCCAGTCCAAGGCACAGGAGTGACCCGGCTGTTGTAATCTTTGACAGGGTACTTAACCCCTTGCCGCTGCAGTTGAAATACTGACGTCTTGGAGCCAGTGTGGGTCAAGCAGTGCTCTCACTGCCTCTGAATTTCAGCTGTGTCATTTATCAAACACTCAGACAGACAGCTCCTCCAAAACCTCTCTTTTGCTGCATGGCAGTTTGTTCAAATGGTGCAAAAAAAAAAAAATCACCTGAAATTCCTTTAAAACCATATACTGTGTAAATCCAACCATTGCCGTAAACACTATAACAGTACTGTGTATTGTAGCTTGGGAACATGACTGACAAAAACTAGGAAAATATTACAAGCAACAAAAAATAGTCTTAATTATAAGACAATGACCAGCCCACTAGATGGAAGAACATCAAAGTTCAGGGTTATAGTTAAAAGGTGATAAGGTCAGGGTTAGGGCAGGGGTGTCAGACTCCAGTCCTGGGGGGCCGGAGCCCTGTGTAGCTTAATTCTTTCCCTGTTCCACCACACATGATTCAGCTCAAGAGCTGTGTGGTAATTAGCACAAGAAGTTGAATCAGGTGTGTTAAATGAGGGGAAACCCAAAAATGTGCCAGGCTCCAGCCCCCCAGGACTGGAGTTTGACACCCCTGGGTTAGGGTGTCAGAGTGGTAATGACTGACAGTGGGAAGCAGATGTTCAAACTCTGGAGGAAAATATCAAAGGTTTTTTAGGCTTATTTTTGAGCAAGTAGCATGTAGCTAACATAGATAATGCTCACAGGGAACAATACGTGACAGCACCCAGGTATTAAGTCAGGCATTGAAGAAACATCAGAGGAGAAGAGAAATCTATGTGGAAGATTGATTTAGGGGAGCAACTTAGCAAAGAGTAGATCCGGGCATTTAGTGGGTTTCCCCCGGACTACGTTGTGCTTCAAGATATAACAGACTCCGTATTTCCAAGTGCTGGGCTGGAGTGTCATTTATTTGTAAGACCAGTAGGAGGCAGTGCAGTGGAGGCCATGTGATCATACAGGTCAGGGGGGGCTTCCGCTGTGTCCTCCCCTACAGACCGGTATCACAGCACGCTTGGTTTAAAACCCAATGAAGAAGATGCTAAGCAACATGTAGGCTACTACCAGCGGACGGAATCGTCACGCACTACAAGCGCAAACATCCTTGCTAATCTGGAACTGCTACACTCAGCCGCTCCTCCAACACCAGGAAGACACTGAAATGGTGCCGCTGGGGGAAGAAAATTGGTGTGTATGTGAGGTTGGGAATACAGCATGACCCAGACTTGCTTATACGGTGAATCGAGTGCGACTGAGTGCGGAGATCGTACACCGGTGTCGGCATAGTGCACAAAAAGCCCAAGCAGTGTTTTGCTGTGCAAAAGTGAAAAATTGCCTTTTAAAAAGTGCATCCGTCCTAGCTGGTACTGAGAGCCCGGGGAAGAGGATGGCTTTTTTTATGACGGCAGGAAACGCGTGAGCCTGTGATACTGCGCTGGCCCTTGTAAGAGGTCGCAAGTTCGAGTCTCATTTTACTGAAAGGTATCGATCAATGACTTTGCTGGAAGGAAGGTGGGGTTTAGCTGCTCAGATCCTGCTGTGCTCATCTGAGTCACATTGCTGCTCTGTGAATATTAGTGCACCGGCCTTCAGCCTGATCGGACCAAACTGGAGCAGCTAGCACGGTTTAGAAGAGCATTAAAAATATTACCTCATGGCACAACAATAGCACATATGACTCCAGATGAGAAGGATCTGTGTTTAAATCATGTTGGGGTCAGTAGGTTTATTTCTCAAGAATTTCCCCCCCACAAACAATAAAGCTTTTGGGGCAGTATGTAGGATTTGCATCTGTGATCAGACTGTCATGGATTCAAATCCCAGAGTTGGCAGAATGATTTCATTGCTGGGTGCTTGAGCAAGACCCGTCACCCCCAATTGCTCAAGATGCTGTCTGATCAGGCTCTCAGTTATAGAAATGTCTGTTAAATAAATTAAAAATGCCGGAATTACTGTGCTAATGCCTGTATAGTGTAACTGACAAAACATTGAGTAGATCTTATTAATTCTACCATACTCAGTAAGGAGAAATGACTCAGAACTCTTTCAAACAGACCTACGTGACATTCAGAATAAATAAATACAGCACAGATAATATGACTGTAAATATTTCAGCACCAGGAAAAAGGAAAGATGGTGTCTGTGTCTCATCTCTACCGCTGTAAGAAGGTTAACATCAGCTGCGTTCATAATACACTTTAACCAATGTGGAACACAGGCTGAAAAGGGCTGGATAGATCCCTGCATATTCATTCATTCATTCCATCCATCCATCATCTGCTTATGCCAGTCAGGGTTGTTGGTAGGGGCCTGGAGCCTATCCCAGACGGCACAGGGCACAAGGCTGGTGCCCACCCTGGGCTGGATGGATCTTTGTAAAATGCAATCTATAAATTTCCATGAATTAAATGCTAATTTGCTGCAGCTGAAGGCACCAGAGTTATTAATCTGACACTTTAAATGTGAGCCCAGCAATGGAGTCTGCATCCTGGGATATTACATCTAAACAGCATTTTTTATTTAACAAGAACCAAGAATGTTTAATAAAGCAACCTGACTCATCACAAAGTGGCCGCCGCATGTCATCAAAGCTTAAAAGCCATGTTTAAAATGCAAAATACATAAAATGCATATTAAATATGCATGTTGGCTCAGTAGGTAGTGCTGCTCGCACACCTGCAGGGCAGAAGGTTTGAATCCAGCTTCTGCTGTGTGTGTCTGTAGCATGCATGCTCTCCCTCTGTAGCATGCATGCGCTCCCTCTGTAGCATGCACGCGCTCCCTCTGTAGTATGGATTTACTCCCGCAGTTAATCTTAAAAACCAATTAGCCTATTTTAGTAGAAATTGTTCAGTTTGCTGACAATTCCAGAATTATCTGTTTATTTAAAAATATTAGAATCAGATTTTTTTAGAAGCTACTTCTTTAGCATCTGCATTTTTTTTATCTTTTGAACCTGCTGATTTATGCATTAGTTTAAATTTTGAGAATGTGATTGGTTAAAGGGGGGGGGGAAACGGGCAAAGGGAGGAAACAGGAAGTTGCAGCATGTTTTAGAAACCCATGTAGGATACTGACAAAGTGGCTCAAGCATGAATCTGCCTCCTTCCCTTGCTAATTATTTGTAAGACATCCCATCCACCTTTTGGAGAAGCCACAACTTACATATTTGTCAGAACTAACCAGAGAGTGGGAATGCCTCCAAGACAAGTGGTTGGAAGATGGATCGATGTTTTTTGTAAACCAATCAGTAAAGTAAACACTATTCAACATATCCTTTCTGTCCAATGAAACCTAACCTCACTGTACCTAATATCACCCATTCATTGCACCACCGTAAGCTCAGAGATCATTAGATCATAAACAGAAATTTAGGGGAACAGGCTGCATCTGTCCTTTAATATTTTCACATAAGATATAGGTAACAAGCAATGAGCCTATTTAAATTTCAGTACTTTTAATTGCATTATTTAATTTGAAAACGGAAATTAGCTACATTACTCGTAGTAGTAGAATTAAAGCAACTTCTTACTTTGTAATGCATTGCTATGAACACTGGTGACAAATGCCTTGAAGTTAACTGATTGAAATTGACATTGTGCTCATTCAAAAGCATCATCGCTGATCAAAAGGTCAATTTACTCTATGATGCTATTCGGCAAGAAACATTCAGAAGAACAAAAGAACCCAGGTGGATTCCGGGTTCTTGACATTAAGAGTTTAGGCCGCCCTTTGGTGACGGAGACAATAACTTCAGGAGCGTCTCCACGGTCTTTAGAATTCATTTATATTTCATAATTATTTCTACAGACTGTGTAATTCAATGCCATTGGTACAAATGCGAAATATTAATCTCATTACTTGCTGTAGTGAAGGTTAGTCACAGCACATGGTAATGGGTGTGAAATATTAAAATATTGCTTCCATTCTCATAAGTACCTAATATGTACCAACCGCAGGTCACAGCCCATAACAGCGTTAAATATATTACCTCCATCCTCATACACTACACCAAAAAGCTAGCAGATATGAAACACAAAGGTTGTTGTGCAGCACATATTTCACTCATAGTTAGTCAAATTAATAATGAGAGCAAAATCAAAAATGAGGGTGAACAGTGAGTTTTATGACTTGTGATTCCTGAAGGTCTGCTATGCTATGCTATGCTATGCTAAGCTAATGCACCAGTGGCCTGAAATGAAAGGACGGTACTAGATGTAGACCATCTCCAAGCTGAGGGCAGGGCTGGGCACGTGTGACCCTGATGTCTGCCAATCAGGATGCATGGTTTCTGGTCATGTGACCCCAACCATCCGAGTTGTCAGAATTGGTGTCCGAGTTAAAAGTTGAGCTGCTGTTCCAAGTCGGCCTTATGTTCCCATGATGGGATCAACTTTAGGACTTCAAAGGTGGTCTGCTAGTTCCAAGCACCATGGAGCCAGAGCAGTACTGCTTGAAGCCCGTGTGGTGCCCTAAGCGGGCTTCACCACTGCCGCCCCCCAAAGTGAGATCTCCCTAAGAGCATACCCTCTCTCCCCTCTCACTAATTACTGTCATTCGACCTTCTGTCACCCAACGAGACAGTCCCTGACTACAGACTCTGCACTTCATGGCCTATTAACGTCTAGACAAGGGGTCCAGGCACAGCACCAAGGTGCCCTAGTTATTATGTTTTATATACCTGTATTAACACTTTTGCTGTGGGGAGAAGAGCAGAATCATCGAAACAGTTAAAGGGTCAATAAATACTTGTAAAAATGTTGCTCGTGCACCACCCCAGAGATTCAAGAGGACTCTGGTCGAGCTCATTATAAAAATCAATTTCATTGAAAGATGAATTTTTCTCAAGACTGAAAATTGATTAAAAATCAGTTTCTGTCTGTCAGCATTATAAACACGCTCCATTTGTATAACTAGACCTTCATTAAATGAAAAATGTTCCTCCATTATAATGTTTTCGAGGATGAATTGAACAAATTTATTTTCAAACAGAAGTCAATAACTTTCCCTCCCTTTGGGTTTAAAGCCATTTCAGATGTCCTCTTTGAACTCTATGCTGTGATTGTATCTTTGTCCCAGGAGGCAAGCAACAGCTTGAACCAGTCCAGTGCAAAAAACATCCTTCAAAAATAACCCAACTTTAACATTGATTTTTTTTTATTATTATTTGTGCAAGCACTATTTTGAAAAAGAAACTGAAGCAATCCCAAACTTATTAAACAAAGAAAACAAAATGGCCACATTTGACCAGGCTACAAACCCTCATCCTTATTTGTGAAATGCGCAAAATGTGGTTTTAAAGCTCCGCTAATGTCACATAGTATGTGGGGTTTAGTTTTAATGCAGGAGACAATGAGGCCAAACCATGTGACAAATCTACCTGATCTCAAGGTTCAAAGGCAATTTATGCAATTCAATCCCCAAACTACTAAGTGTAACGCATTATGGGTTATGGCAATCAAAAGCCATAAGATGTTTTATACTGAGAAAATCGCTGTACTTCATGTTTGAAACAAATTAATAATAAACACAGTAAATCACCCTCATGATCAATGGCAACCTCGGCTTGAGCGTGAGGTATTACATAAATCTCTCAGACACCCCAGAGTTTTTATAAGGCATAGAAAGCAGGCTGCTAATTTCAGGCATTAACTAACTGCTTTAAAACCACCAAATACCCCTGAGAGAGATACAAAGCACTAAACTGGATGAGCAGGCCCACACCCTAAGCCAGCACCAAGCGTCTCGGCTAGCTTTGTGAAATCTGGGCCTGAGGCTGACAGAGCTTATTTAAGAGCCTTTTGATTGCCAACATGTGTGAGTCGTTAGTCTAACTAGCCTAAACACAGAGCCCAAAACTCAATGCCTGCTTTCCACATTGCAAAAAAAAAACAATTATATGGGCAAAGAAAAAATAAAATATATATACACACACATAAATCCAGCCAATTTTAAAAATAACTGCATCAAACAAGACAAACTTCATACATTCTGAAGCTCTGAACATAAATGTATTTTCTCTGAGATATAAGTTTCATTGATTGTTATCATGTTTGTGCAAATTGAAATTAATTCCAATTTTCTTATGTGCTTCCTCTTCAGGTTTCTTCATTTGCTGAGAACATCAGACACATTGACGCACTTCAGCTTCTAACATTACTTACTGGACCATAACCTTCAGGCCCAACCTCATATTTTCTGCATTACTCCGTTTCTGAAATTGTTAATTGTTATTGGGAAATCACAAATCACCATTAAATGTTCTGTAAGAAAACAGAACTCTAATCTTTACATCAAAAAATCCATAAATGGCTCGTATTCAGATAAACAGTATTGTGTGTTCCACACGTTAAGCCACTTCTCACACTGGCACAACTTCAAGTAGGTGTTACTATGCAACCCTAACAATATGTTACACTTCATTCACGCTGATGCCAGTGCTGCTGAAATGATAAATTGCAACTTTGAGCAACTGCCACTCACTGCGACAGTGATTTCACAAGGTAATAATTAGACACTGTTCAAATTAAAATTAGAGGTCATATTACCTGCAGCTGGCTTCTGCATCCCTGTTGCTTTACACCTACTTGAAGAGTCTATTCTTGCAGACGTATGAACCATTGATAACACTGGTATACAGTGATTTTGGTGCCAACGTCTGAACGGTTTTATATTAAGTTTATGGTGCTGATTAAGAATATGACTTCTGGTTTTGCCAGATTGGCTCTAGTTTCTGAGATATTTAATAGTTAATTTATTAACGCAACACGTTTGAAAAGCATTCAGAATTGCAAGAATATTTTTACATAAGAACATAAGAAATTTACAAACGAGAGGAGGCCATTTGGCCTTCGTTTGGGGAGAACTTAACTAATAGCTCAGAGTTGTTAAAATCTTATCTAGCTCTGATTTAAAGGAACCCAGGGTT
>JAODJU010000014.1:4446073-4457207 GCA_026776725.1 Gnathonemus echidnorhynchus
CCCCCCCCCCCCCCCCCCCTTGATTAACAAATAACTAACTAATAGCTTAACAAAACAACTTGTTCATTCTCCATTTTTTGGGGTGGTGGTGTACTTCCGAATTATGTGTTAAGTTTAAACTACAAGCTTTTTGCACTTCCCATGCTGTTTAGCATAGGTTCCAGTTCTGTTGTGCGGTGTGAAAGCTATACACGAAAGTGGCCACGAGCTTTAAAAATCGAGACAGCCCAGGACCTTTTAACCAGGGACCAGGTTCTGAAACTTCAAAGGCACCTACATACAGTTACTCACTAATGAAACACATGCATTCCACAGCAAACATTAAACAGTTACATTTGTTATCAAGATAAATATGCTAATACACATATTAATGTGCACTGATTAAAGATATATGCGCAATGCAATAATAAGCATGCTGGTAACCACATAATTAGTCCAATTGACTAACCACTCAGCATCACACTTATGTCAGCCAATCGTGGACAGTGGGTGGGATCAGAACAAATTAAGAAGTTTCCCTATGGGGCTCTGCACTGGCGACGTGCCAAAACGGTGATTGTGTCATATGACGTAATCTTGCAAAAACAATGTTGATTCCGTCAATTCTGAGTGAAGTGTACAGCCAGCTTCAAGAATTTCATGGGCCGGCATGAAAACAAACAAGTGGATCAAGCCAGAAGGTTTTTCTGATCCAAACTCACTGGAGAAGACCATAGTACTTATATGATATTTTGTAGGCAAACTAGAAAGAGGATGATCGGCAACAAAATGGATGCGCTTAGCACAAAAATGAACAAGCCACTGGAAAGCTTGAGGAACAGGACATTCAAGACAGAACACGTTTGGTAGGAACACCGTTTATATGAGTGCTGGGAGTGCACATCAACTGGGCAGCAGCTAATATTAAAAATAACTACCTAACTAGACATTAAAATCCAAATTAAAAAAAGTCTAATGAAGTTATCTTACGACTTATAAAAATGTATCCAAATAATTTATTTCTAGCATAAATTTGATCCGAAATGGGACTTACGACTGCAGTTGCATAGTCAGATCCTGGGTGGAACCTTAAAATTACACCCCTGAGGAAGAAATTACCTCATCTGCTTGAAATGCCAAGCTGTAGAAACAAGAAATTTGTAAGCTGACCTGGATAAGAGTAAAAAGCTTTCATTTCTGTAATCACTCACTGACGTACAGTTCAGTTAGTGGCTAAGGGACACTTTGGCTGATGTCGTTCATTAATTCCACCACTAACTGGCTTGGTGAATTCTAATCACATAGAAGTATTTTAATAAGATCCTATTGTTTTTATTCCCTATCACGTCAAGATGAGCAAATCAACAACCTATAAATACTGCATCTTCAATTAGATCTGTCATTATCTCACCAGGATCCTCTGCATTATAAATATGATCAGCTGTCACTAAAAACAATAAGCACTGTTAACTGATCAGAGCTTACATGGATCTGCAAAACTCTGCTTAGGCTACTTTGTGTCGAAGAAAATGCATCCATCTTTCAAAACCATTTGTGCAGTAGAGGGCTGCAGTGGGCCTGGAAGTCAGGAAGCATGGAGTAGGGGACACCCTGGACAGTCCATAACATACATATACAATAGGCCAGGGGTCTCCAACTCCAGTCCTGAAGGGCTACTATCCAGTAGGTTTTCTATCGTACCTGGGCTTCCGATGAGCCACACCTGTTCCTGGTATTTACCTGAGAACAGGTGTGGCTCATCAGAAGCCGGGTAGGATAGAAAACCTACTGGACGGTAGCTCTCCAGGACCGGAGTTGGAGACCCCTGCAATAGGCAATTTTGAGGCACCAGTTCATATAACTGCATGTTTTTGGACTGCGGGAGGAAACTGGAGTAGCTGCAGGAAGCCCAGACAAACACTGGAAGAACATGCAAATTCCGCACACTTGGGGGCAGGGGCAAGATTCTATTCCACAGCTAAGGAGGTACAGGGCCAAACTCAACAACAAATGCAAGAGAATAAAAGAAAAATACTACAGTGTTAGAGTTTGAAAACATCAGCTTTGGGAAATTGTTGGCATTATTGCATAGACAAGGTGAAAAATGTATGAATCCAGAAACTTGGAATATGTATCAGCCTTTCCCTCCATATGTTCTGCCTGGTTTGTAACCACATGGGGCACATTCAGAAACAAGCCTTTTTTTGGCTCCTTTTCTTCGAACATCGATTTCAATCAGTCTCGGCAGCAGATAAACTTCCCTTCACAAGTGACAGCAGTGAGGACAGCCTGGCCCCTGTGTTACCAGGGGCTCAGGTGTAAGAGGTGACGTCTGCAATCCAGACACCGGCTGTGATGGTGCTGAGGCTTGTTGCAGGACAGGTGGCCCCTGCTGAATGTTCAGTGTACTGCACACCAGACCTTTGGGTGAGCTGTTCTCACAGTTACAGCTGGAGTATCCCTGCCTCCTGGTAAAAAAAGCACCACATAAAAAACTTTGCCTCATGCAATTTCAACCAACCTACTTGCATACATGAGGAGCACATCTGTGCCAGCCTCCAGGCAGTATGTCCACAGACACGGAAGAAAACGTTGGAAACATCTCAACTGGCATACTGGTCCAGAATGGACCTCTCAGAATCCTGAGTACTCCAGAGAATGTGCTGTCACATCTGCTTCGGAAATCCAATCATGATCACAGACATACTCCAAGAGCATGCGAACACCACATTTTACGTGTTTCTGCAGGGAAGATGTCGATCACCTCTCCTTACAGGTCCCTCTCCCTGGAATATATCCACCAGGAATGGATGCTCTGACTCACATTGCCCGGATGTCACACAACAACCCTTGACCAGCCTAATAAATGCACTCAAAGTTACAACAGAAACCCAACTTTGTAACTCTTCCAATTAACTTTAACTGTTGATTCTCTAAATAACTTACTGCAGCCTTGAAAACTCCTCCTGAACTTTCCTCTACTTATCAACATTTTCTCTATGTCCGGCTACCTTAATCCAGCAACACATCAATAAGCAAGTTTCTCCTGTCAGTAATGAAGGCTGTTGCATTACTTTAGCCCATGGCAAACATCTATAGTACTATTGCTTCTCTTTAGGCAAGATACCGGTGTGTCATTAAGCATTATCTGTAAATCCTGATAACCAGGTTGTGGAGAAGCTATGACAGCACGCTTTCTATGAATTACAGTGACTGCAGCAAATTATTAATTATTCTTTTATTAGCTGTGCCACTACTGTTACTTTGTTTGACTGATAACCTCATAAAACATGACATACAGTGCAATTAGTAAATAATATCAGCAGGCAAATGTGAAAAGCAGAGCTTCACCCACGTCAGACGTTGATGGACGACTCCGAAATGTAGCCTTCTGCTACGTTTAAAGTGACGATCCATTTTCAAAGCGACGGTTATGGTTTGAAGGCAAGAACAAAGATGACATGACAGGCCGCGTAATTAGCGATATGTACAATTTTTCAAACAAAAGTCTTTGTTTATTTCAGTCTTGAAGCTCTGCCGCGGAAGTTCAGACTAATTCCATCTACTTTGAAAGGGTCTTAAGAGAATGAGCAACTGTGATCTGAGCAAGGCGGTTGCGAATTACATGTTAGGGCCAATTTGATGTCTGCGCGGAGGTGAACGGTTAGCCCGACAATCCACTAGTTGAAAAACAAAAGGCGTGTTGAAGGCAAATGGATTTCTGTAGCATTAGTATTCCCCATGGCATAAATTCCATTCCATCATCCAGAGACATTTTATCTAATTTACGGATACGTGTGACGAATAATCACGACCTGCGACGGCTATCTCCCAAAATGAGCAGAGCAGACAGGATTGCACGCTGAGCAGCACATGAATGGCGCAGGAAGCCACATTCTGAGCTAATAAGATGTAGGATCATTCCCCTCAGGAGTGGGGTCACTGTCCCATTCGTGCACTCGATCTCCATACAGCTGTAATCTTAATCAAGCATGGCGACAGGTTGGAGTGAAGATACAGGCACCCGTTACGTCCCTGTGTGTATGTGTGTGTATTCATTTTTCCCTTTCAGATCCCGTTCTGCAAGTCTGCCAATTCCACGTTTTCCACTCCTCACCATGAAAGCAGTGCCAAAAGTGGATCGTTCACGTTTCCCGCCTCTCCAGTCATGGACTATAAAAGTCGCCTCACCGCCCCATCTGACAGCTTTTTGCTTGTTCTCTGTCTTTGCTTCTGCGTTTCTTACTGTATTTCTGACCTACTGTTACGAACTGTTTTTGGCTCTTGACTCTCATACTTTTGGTTTTCGATTCGGTTTTGGTTATTCGGCTTTTGTCTTTGTTTACCCGTGTTTTGACTACTGTCTGGTTATCGACTATTCTTAGGATTACGGATTGGATTTTGATGCCCTGTGTAAATTCTGTACATATATGTGCGAGGGTTGCAGGGAGTGACTGCTGTTTGTTTTCTGCGTGTACGATGTTTTGTCCCTGTTTTGTGGTTAGAAAGGGCTAAGTTAGTAATTGTCTTTCTTTTTTTTTACCTTGGCGGCTGTGGAGAAATGCAGAGTTTGCGAGGTGATAATCTGCATACTGGATGCTGCACTGAATCCCTGAGACGTCTGTGTTCTATCTGCCAGTTTTTGCCAAATGAAAGACACTGTTTTTTTCTACACTGCTCATTGTCTCCAGTATCGATTCATCTGCCATTTTTAAGATAAGATCTCAGTGTTTAAAGCAGTTGGGTTATAGAAATGCGATGGGTACATTATTAAAGTCAGCGAGTGGAAAAATCCTTAATGAGGATTTTTATACTAACGGCAGCATGATCATAAGGGCAACTACTACACTCCATCATGTTGTTAACAGTTAATTCTGCTACAGCCTCCCCTGGAAACAGTTCCAGTGCTATACCGAAGTCCTGCATCTATATTTATTTACAGTTTTTTATAAAATTTAAAAAAGTGAGCAGGTAGACAAGGTCCATCAGGTGCAGAAGAATTTAGGTTTGTTTAATGATGGTTAAATAAATTAGCAGTTCAGAAACACTTGCCCGATAAACTGAGGCCTAATGAAGCAGTCTCAACAATGTTACTAAATGTATAAGGCACTCTCCAGCCCCCCCTAAAATCACCAGAATAAGGGGTGGAAGAAAGGATGAATAGAGGGACAGACAGATCCTTCATGGGTGAGGACGTGGCTTTGTAAATATATGCTTGCATATTCTTCCTGCCTTTCTGTGCATTTCTGTGCATACCTTAACGGCTGAAGCTTGACACCTAATAGATGCATTGGACACAAGATAGCGATACACCAGTTAAGGGAAAATAATCACAGAAAACAGGAGTATACTACTGAGCCGTGCATTGTGACAAATTGAAGATGTACTCGACTCATTTTGAAAAAAATAACGTATTGCGCTTAAATTCAAGGGGCAATAGATAATAACAGATGGACAAAAAAAACATTCATAAATAAAGTTATAAGCCAGTAATTGTAGCATTTTCCCATGATGAGGACAGAAACTGAAGCACATCCAGGAAAAAGCATGGCTTTATGCCTGCATAATGACAGAAGGCAAATTCTTGAAGAGAAGCCAAATGCAGAATATTAGCTCTTCAAAAAAAGCTACCAGGACCAATGGGTCAACCAACTACTACAAACAAAAAGCTTAACCCACCCAAAAACAAGCAACAGGCCTCCTGGTCTCATACTCAAAACTGCATATCTGAGGACCCAGGAATAGCCATCCATCAGAACGGCAGCAATTTCTATGTTAATAAAAACCGTGGGTTACTTGTTCCAGACATATACAACATGTTACAGCGGTACATAAAATTACACGACTGCAAAAATAAATCACACTTAATTTCCAGACCTTTAGGTAATACTGGTTACCAAGCAACTGGATGTGATATATTCTTACTTTATAACCCTTAATCCCCTTTCTGTCTGATAAAAAAATACAACATACAAAAAAGTAAGTAGTCATCTAGTGATGCTGTTAGAGCTGTCAGGATTACTCGGTTACTGAAAAGCATTGATTAAAAGTTTCCTAATTAAATACTCGGCAATATGGCGGAAGGAAAACATAAAAGGACAAGGTTCCAAATGAAGAGTAAAAGCATCATTTGTGTGGAAGCACCTCACATTAAAAGTGAATGAAAATGCAGCCACCTATCAGTACTACAGCAGAACTTAAATATCACCACAGCCCAACTGCTATGCAGATATAGCTTAAAATAAGCCATTCATGTTTGACGGACTCACCCAGTAATCCGAGGTTAGCCATCTATATGCGCCATTTAACCTCTCGCAGTTGCTAACCTGTGTTTGTCATCACTTTGCCTTAAATCATTTTGCTTAAATTTACTTTCTACGATTTCTACAGTATATGTCAAAATAATCGCTGAAAACAAACGTTAGCACCGTCGCTTAGCCGCATACATTGTACATATAATACGGTATATAACCAGCTAATATAGTTTATTGTCTTGTGAATGTATTGTGCGTTAGAGCTGATCGATACTGGAAAAAGTTCACTTTGCGACACTTGAAGCGTTTGCGATATTGAGTTGAAAATGAGCTATATAGCCAAACAGAATTTATTATCTACCAGCAGAGTCCGTAAAAAAAAAGTTGGTGATGCCTTGAGTTGTGCCAGCAGACACAAAGCCGTGCCAACAAATCACTAGCTTCTGCTCAATATTGTCTCTGTGAAATACAAAATATATGTACAGCGGAAGACAAATGTCTTCTCATGACCAGCTCTTGTTCAGTTTTCTCCTCTTCGCTTCTTTTAATTTCTCACAAACGCAGCACAAGATGTATGAGTGAGTCCAACAGCAGCAACATCAATGATTATGATTGTCTCAGAGAGCACATGCAGGGCACATGCAAAAGCAGCAGTGCTAAGCTTTTTAAAAAAGAAAAAAAAAAAACAACAACAACATATACAGTACTAGATAGTGTTGAAAAGGAACCATCATTAAAATTGCAGAGCTTGCCAAGTTTGGTTTCCCATGATTGAGTAGAAATATTTTAGCAGAACTTATCGATGATTTGAACCTAGCAGACTATTGCGGTCCTTGTGATGTGACAACTCCGTTCTAACACGAGCGATATGCTAGCATCCAAGTCCAATGCATTAGCATTTGGCATTAGCCTCAGGTAGCTAGCCACAAGCAGATGGGTTACCGCAAGGTAAAGTAGGCAAGCAAAAATAAACCGTAATTTAAATTTTTTCCATGTGTTATGTAAACAAGACCTTAAATGAACACCATGAGCGGACTACTTGATTACTATAAGCAAATTATATAAACTGTATTTGTACAGGAATGGTTCTGTTCCAAGCTTTTCGATCCACATAAGTGCTTTATTACTATAACCGTGATCACTATAAGCAGTTTCCACTGTATTTTAAATATTGCTAGTTATTGAAACCAATTGGTGGTATTACCTTTGGTAGCTGAAACTGTTTTTCTGCAGTCTATCAATCAATCAATCAATTAGTTTATTCATTTGAAATGCATCTAATTACGTTATTGGCCACTGGTTTCTATGATTTCATTCATTTTATTGACCATATTCCTCTAACACTATTATTCCCTTTGGTTATGTGTATTTTAGTATATGATTTTAGTGAACATGAGGTTTTTCAGGAACAAATTAGTCACATTGTAGCAGGACTGACTGTGTATTATATTATAAATGATCACTCAATGAATTGTCATCTTAATCAATAGATTACTCGATTAATGATGTAATCGATAGTGATAGCCATAGTTATCTTTCAATAATACTAATTATCTAATTAATTATACTAGTTATCAGTAGATTTAGAAATAAAAATGTTGAAAAAGTGATTATGTTTTCATTCGCTTTGTAAAAGCCTTTTAGACTTCTTGCATCAGCAGAGTCTATATCAATATGGTAGTAATTTTATCTGTTTATACAATCTATCTCATTAAAAATTATACATTTTTCCTGTACCGCACTGCTGCCTGTCCTGTACCGCACTGCTGCCTGACCTGTATCGCACTGCTGCCTGTCCTGTATCGCACTTCTGCCTGTCCTGTATCGCGCTGCTGCCTGTCCTGTATCGCGCTGCTGCCTGTCCTGTATCGCGCTGCTGCCTGTCCTGTATCGCACTTCTGCCTGTCCTGTATCGCACTGCTGCCTGTCCTGTATCGCACTGCTGCCTGTCCTGTATCGCACTTCTGCCTGTCCTGTATCGCACTTCTGCCTGTCCTGTAACGCACTGCTGCCTGTCCTGTATTGTGCTGCTGTCTGTCCTATTCTCCTCCCATGTACCTATCCCCTCCCCTGTAACTGTAGCATAAAAAATTCCTCCAAACACACATGACAATAAAACTTGAAATATAGATTTTTTTCTAATTTTTTCATTAATCGTTTCTCAGTATATAGTAATCAGTAAATCCGAGACGATGGACTGATTTGTTGCTGAATTCGCCATGTGCGAGAGTCACTGTCACCATATCCCGGGATCCCAGCCCTGAGCTGAGGTGTACTTCACTGACCTTACGTCCTGACCTTTATCAGACAGCATTCCGGGGGTGGACTTGTTATCGCCTCCTCACCCAGGAGTGTTCGGCTCCTCAGCCCCATACAGAAGTTCTGTAGACGATAAAGTGACATTTCGATGACATTGATTCAACTGAAAGATGCTCAGAAAGGACAAAGACCTGGGTTTCTCACTTATGCCCCCCAGAGGCTTCACTGGGTACATGCTACTGAAACAGGCCTCTGCTTTTTGACATTAGGAGTTCAAAGCCTGATCCGGCTATATAACCCCCCCACACACACATACACACACACACACACTGCCAGTTCTTACCATCTTTGTAACACTTAACTAGCAAAAGTGCATGTGTAGGTGTAATCAGGGCTTTAAGCACCCTAACTCCACCATGGCCTACTTTCCCGTATGCAGTGCCAGTAAGTCCATTAGGCAACAGAAACCGCCTACGGCACCATCTTCTGGGGGGGTTGGTAGTGAAGCTTGGGTAAAGAACCAAATGGGGTTCAACCGGGTTCTGCTTGTAAGTTTCAAAACACTGGAGGTGATCAAACCACCCCCTTCTTTGAAGTCAGCTGTCCTTTTTGCTTTGCATCTTTCAGCGACGTGTGGACAACGCATCCCAGGAGATCGCACCCCTGTCAGCAGCTCCACGCATTCCCAACAGGATACTGAGCCAACGACATGATAGATCCATCGTCCCTCATGACTGAAAACATCAGTAACGGGAGTGGTCAGCAGTTTCCTCACTCTGTCCCTCATTTAGGCTACTCTATTTGCAAATGTTATATTTGAAAAGTTCCCTGATTTTTGACTGCATATATTTGAATCTGAAGCTGGATACATCATGATAATTTCCTTACTTATAGGTCTAACAGCAGAATTTACTTCCACAATTTATAAAAAATGTAAATATTCACAAGCAAATTGAAATGTATTAAAACATCTTTAAATTTCCTTAGACACCAAATGCTTAGTAACATTTTGTCGGCACTCGGGAGCAGTGGAGAGATAAAAGGTTGAAGGATTCAGGCTCATGATTGAGTTCTTCCATGAAAGAGGAATTATACCCTCTGAATAATCATTACGCTTTCTGGTGACAGAACTCTGTCGTGTTTGTTTTCAGTTCAAAAATAATAGAAGTAAAAGCGCGCCACTTTGATAACGGTCAGATGAAGCTAATTAATTCTAGCGTTTATTTGCTGGGTGAAAATAATGTGGTTGCGGGAAGGAAGCGAAAGCGCTGCTTTATGCATGCCCATCTGTTGCTGTCCACGCTACCCCTGCGATTATAGTCATTTCTGGCTGCCGCTTTGGAGGCGAAGCCAGCAGAAAATATTTTTTTATAATAAAATAAAATACTTTCGTCCTTTTAAAGTGTGTGTGTGGAAACAACAAATATATGTATCCCGGACGAGTAAAAAGAGCAATGCATACTAAGAATTCACATCATAACTTCATTATGCTGCCAGTCTGCGGCGTTTTCTCCCGCTCGATCATTCAGTACAGAAAAGCCGCGCTGTTTCTCTGTAATTTTTCCCTTTGTGCGGTTTGCCAGCTGCTTGATAACAGCTGACAGCGACCGGGGACCCTGTCAGCGCCGCCGGATCCATCAGTATTCCCCCGGAAGGCCGCCTGTCTCCGGTCGCGATTTAGAGAGACGGACGGTTTTAATTGAAGGTGCTGCTCGCGCTCCTCCCGCGCGGATTCGGGAGCCAAGGGCGAGCGCGCGTATTCGTTACTGCGCGGCGCGCTGTCCGTTTTGGCGCCCTCGTGCCTGTCTTTTCGGCTCGCGGATTAGGAGGTCAGCGGACTCGGGACCGGCATTCCCACTGTTTTTCCAAGCACGTTTAACAAGCCAAGGTCAGAGCCCTTGGCAAACACACTGCAACTCATAACACTGCGCCCCAGCCCAGTAAGCCAAGCATGCCCTCATGAAATGTGCTCACTTTCAATAACTAAACTCATATTTGTTTTTCTTGCATTACTGACAGTGCGTGAGGGGGCTGTTTGGTATTGTTATTGTGCTTTTGACTAAAATAGAATGCAATCAAACTTACGATATTGTACAGCCCATTGTAATTGTGAAAACCCTCCATTTTTGGTTTTCGGAATGTCTAATTTACATGTTTTGTATAAAATATCCATAAACACAAAAGTGAACAAGAATTCAATTTAAAAATTAAAATCACTTTATAATTATTATTTATGGCCTTTATTACTCCCAACAACCCTGAGCAGAATTAGAGGCTGGCTGGATGGATGGATGGATGGATGGATGGATGGATGGATTTGATTCCTTCCACCTCTGGCGGTTCTGTATGTCATAACTGAACTATAAAACCATTTCCCCAAGCTTACATTGTGGCCCTTGAGTTTGTACCTGTTCTGCTTTCCCACAAATTGTACATTGCCTAGTTGTACATCCTCTATAATGCAGCTGCTCAATCACTTCTGCTAAATAAACATATTAAATGGGTCTGGACCAAAACAATAATAATGAACCGTGTCATTTTTGCTGTTTTTCATGGAAACCATCATAGGGAAAAGAAAAAAAGAATGCCACTGTAGGGTATTTCCAGAAATCACAAAGGTAATGTGCAATGGATTGAAACCC
>JAODJU010000014.1:4485450-4496656 GCA_026776725.1 Gnathonemus echidnorhynchus
TCCCCCCCTGCACATGGGAATCCCGCCCCCCCCCCCCCCCAAACCGCTGTTAACAGGAAGGAGGCTGCCCTCCATCGCGTGATGAATCATTACGACGGTGGGAAGTACTTTACATTATTAATACTTTGATAAGTGACCTTTCAATTCAAAATCTGGATGCGTATCAGGCCGAAATGACTTGATTTTGAAGACTAAGATTATTCATGTCATTTCTTTTGTGATAGTCTACGGGATCCCATCTGCAGGAGATGAATGTCTATGAATGAAAAGCGTAAAACGGAAATGGAGGTGAAGGCTTGGGGGAAATGCAGCCTGGCAGGCAGAGGAGGGGTCACAGGCGAAAGGTCAGAGATCAGCACTTACCCAAGACTCCTCCACTTCTTCTTCCTGTAAGTGAGAGGCGTGAACAGTAAAGCATGAGGACAGAAGGAAGGCAGGGAGACAGAGGAGTGAACGGCTGAGGAAAGACACTGAAACAGGCGGTAACCAAAAGGCCAAGGAGACTGCTGGGAGGCGCCGGGGGGGGGATTTACTGTGCGCTGTCAGTGATTGCCTGGCTTCAACCAATGGGGAACCTATGAGGAGCGCAGTGACTGGCAGCATGCCAACTCTGCCCATCTCCCCTCCCACCGTGGGATCTGAAGCCTCATTTCTTCCATCACTAACCGCTGACATCATGAAGCTCTCCCACAATGCTGAGGCACAGAATCACCCACAGCACCGGACCACACAGGACAGAAGCTGCGCTGAAGAGACTGGAGTCAAATGGACCGCGACCGAGGATCCGAGCTGGCAGAAGAGGACCCAGGCATCCTCGCCAGACGGCCCAGTGGTACTTAAGCGCTGTCCATAGGAGCTCGTCTCAAACAGAAGCCAAAAAGCGACCAAGAAGCCTCCAAAACGGGGGCTGGTGTTCCTGATTGCCGGACGTCACGCTTACCTGGTCCTGAACATCAGCGCAGGGTCCATGTTTATAGAAGCCATGCGCCCAACGTGGCGGACCTCTTTGGCTATCATCCTGAGCTTCTCAAAGTTCACCAGACCGTCAACCTTGGAGTCATTGCCTTAAAATGGAGGAAAACACCATTATGTACCGACGGTCGGCGAAACGGCTGGAATCTAATATTTGGCAGGAAGACCAGGAGTGCTAGTCACCTTCGTGCAAAAACGTCAGGTCCTTCTTGATGACAGGGAAGAGAGGGATTATAGGAGGGTGGAGGTTCTGATTGTTCAGGACATTGCGGTACTTGGCCATGTTCCTAGAAGGGTCAAAGAGGTCCTGGAGATCTTGAAAGAGTTTCTCATACTTGCTGGGAAGTTTTTCCCATGTCCCTCGTAGCCTGGACACTGGAGCCAGATTCAGCCCGCTGGGAAACAGTGAGGAATATTATTGCCATACTGTGTGTAATGATCCAAAAAAGCATTTCACTAAGAGCAGCCTAGATTACCATCTGCAACTCCACCAAACAGAAGCACAACAAAGCAGGCAATTTTCAGCCCCGAGAAGCCCATGTGCAGGTCACCTGATGATGGAGAACATGGAGTTGAAGTTCTTGCACTCGCGGCAGTGCAGGGCGATCTTGATAAAGTGCTTGATGATCTTCATCCTCTTCAGCTGGTTGGGCTCGCGCACGATCTCCGAAGCCACCCAGAAGGTCTCCTGGTTGACCACCTCCTCGAACTTCTTCAGATTTTCCGAGCCCGTCTTAGACTTGAGCTTGAAGAGGTCGTCCACGTACTCAGTGGGTTCGATCTTGCAGAAGAGCTCGAAGTTCCTCACCGAGAGCTGTGTGGCCACCTCCACCGTGCTGAGCTGCAGCAGGGAGATCTGGCTCTCCCTCAGGAGGTCCTGCGCGTCTTCGTCTGAACACAGCGTCTCCGTCTCCATGTTGTTCTTCAGGTAGTACCTGCAACACAGCACACGGGACGCATTCTGAGCTACAGGGGCTGCTCATCCATGAAGTTCTGAACAAAAAAAAATCCTGTGCATCACTGTTATTAATTATCGTACCTTTTACTTGTATTTCAAAAATACTTTTAAATTTACTCTTTAATCCAAAGCAATTTACAATTCAAACAGCAGGGTCAAAGAATCCCTAGAGCAGTGTTTCTCAACCCAGTCCTTGAGATCCATCAGACTGTCCACATTTTTATTCCCTCCCAACTCCCAGCACACCTGAACCAAACAAGCATGCAATCAAGAACAATGAATACCTGGTACAGGTAATATACCTAGGAGGGAGCAAAAATGTGGACTGGCTGGGGGTCCCCTAGGACTGGGTTGGGAAACACTGCCCTGTAGCCCAACATTAAAATCAATGTCTACCCTGGGATGCGAACAGACAACCTTCCGATCATAGACACGACATCCTAACCTGCTAAGCCACACATCAAGCCCATATTTGGGACTCTGTGCCCAAAGCACCAGTAGGTATCTTTCGATTAAGGCCCCCTGCGAGCTCCCACCTTCCGCTCAGCTGGATCTTATCTGCCAGCTTGGAGAGCTGCTCGGGCAGCCGCCGCTGCTTGATGACGCCCTCGGGGGTGACGGACACCTCGCACAGCGAATAGGCCTCCGGCGCCGCCGTCAGGGCGAACTCGCGGATGGCCTGGACCACCACCTCCCTGGCCGTGGTGTCTCTGCTGATCATGATGTAGCGGCTCTGCTGGTCGGCTTTGTAGACCTTCAGCACCTGATCGGCCAAATCTGCGATACATTAAGCGGGTCTGTTACCGACTTTACTTTAAAGGGAATGAAAAGCTTGGATTTAATTGGCCACCACCAAATTACCTTTGTGGGGGAAATAATAGCGCTAAATCAGACCATGCAGATGAGATTTTGGCAAATGTGATTTTAGATTGATTCCACGGCCATAGGGATGCAGCATTCCTTTGGGTCGCTCTTGTAATTAATCATTCAGAATGTATTTAAAGGGGTGTATCACTTTAAATAAATCCAGTGGAATGAGGCAACAGAAAAGAGCCTATTACCATGAACACAGCAGAGAAGCTGTTTACTTCTTATTTGATAATCGTTTGTAATCCGTTCTCATTCAAATTCAAATCTCGCTGCTCTCATCGCTGAAAACTCAGTGGACGGCCCTGGTGTTTGTAAGCTGCACGTGGGCCGTGGCGTTTGAGGACTCGCCGTAATACCGTTAGCCCTCTAGTGTACAAACACGTGTTAGCGTGCAAGCTCAACACACCCAGCCCAAGAGCGGGTGCAGCCTGAACACGCCGGCAGTGGGGTGGTGATCAAGAACGTTCATCTCGGAGAAGGAGAAGTCAAAGGAATCCAACTGTGTGCACAGCAGAACACAGAGTCTGGAAACCCTCACGCATTCAACCGACATCATCCCCAAACACGATTCATATGGTATACATAACACACGTCAGAGAGTGAACGGAAGAAAGGTGAACAGAATTTATAGCCAACGATAAGCCCAAGTATGATTTTCTGGTGCAGGTTTTGATAAAAAAAAAAAAAAAAAAAAAAAAGGAAATCAATTTAAAAGAAATTTCCTGAAGTGTAGGAAAGATCAGGAGAGTTATATGAAAGCCAAGCAGGAAAAAGACGCATCTCAATACTTACTAATCTCTACCGGTGCTGAAAGATACACAGAAAGTACATTTTATATAAAGGAAGCAGGATGAGGTACGCTTTGTACTTCACTGGACACATCTGCATTTGGTCTGAAACTCATTCCTTTGGCCAGAGCATGTCATTGAGGGTCTGTATTGAAAAGCACTACCATGAAACGTGGGACAGATATTCTGTAACACAAAGACACGACTGCAGCCTCTCTCTCTCTCGCTCTCTCTCTCTCTCTCACACTCACACACACACACACACAAACGCAGAATCTTTGCCGAACATTTGGCTGAAACTGAGGTTGAGGAGGAAGGTCCGAATGCGTGTTTTCCACTGCAGTAGGGGTAACAAGAGCGCCCTCACCAGGCGAGTTGCTGAAGTCCAGGATGCGGTGGTGGGACTGCAGGAGGTCGGGGTTACTGGAGGAGAGGTTCCCGCTGACCGGGAGTGTAGGGTGGATCTGTTTAGACTGCTTCATCCCTACAATGCTGTCATCCTGAGACTGCCCGATTCCCACGTCACTAGGGGGCAACAGAGAGCTCACTTTAGGATCACTGGCTTTTTAAAGGGACTTAACCCTCAGAAATGAATGACGCATGAGGGTGAATTCAGGAGGGCTCTCCTGCTCACTTGTATGGCTTTTGGGGCAGAATACTGATGCGCGTCTTGTCAAAGATCTTCTTAAGCTTGTTCTTGCTGATGACGGTGTTGGGTTTGGCCTTCTTGTTGGCCTTCTCGAGGCTCATGACCTGCTCCACGTCCATGGCCAGGTCAGGGATGGAGTGCCTGCTGCCCTTCTTGATGTCCCCGATCTTGGGGAGATGTGGACCCATGTTCTTCTCCTCTACTGGCATTGTCAGGAGCTCCTTGAATACTGCAGTCAGACAACAATGCATTATGGCAGAAAACGACAGGCAGTTGACCACTATCTATAAAATAAGATAAACAGTCCCTCCTCAAATACAAGAAACGAGAAACGAAAAAAACCAAAAACATCCTAATTTTCTTAAGAGAGTAACACATCAACTAGTCTTTGTAACTTGCTGCATTTTGGTAAGAATCTACTAGAATAAATTCAGCCAAAACAACCTTAGGCAAGCCACTGGCACTGGGAGTCATTTCCCCTACTGACCACCAGCAGCGCTCCAGAGTCCAAGCTCACCTAGCAGGTTTGTTTTCACAGTGATAGACAGGTGAGTGTTGTTCTTCAGGATCTCGCTGGCTTTTGACAGCGGCACATTCTCGAAGCTCTGCCCGTTAACCTCCAGTATCTGCGAGGAGAGACGAGACAGAGATTACGAATCCGCAGCATGCAAAGAAACACTTCTTAGATCTTTGAGGGGATCCGAGGGAGAAGAGGGATCAGGGCGGAGCCTAGCCAGGATGAAGGGCGAGCCCCCCTTTGAGTCTCCGTGTGGCGTTTCCTGCCCCCTCATTAGAGCACAGCCCCCCCAAGGAGCAAAGCCTCACATTAGTGCTTACTGATAAGCAGCCGTTTCGGGGACTCGATAACGGAGTGATGAAAGGGCAGTCAGCTGGAAAGCCTGACGTTATCTCCAAATGTCAGGACGGCAGAGTGTGCGGAGAAGCACCGGGCCTTACTGCAGGCAACGGTGAAGCGCAAACTCCATGAATAGGAAGGATCTCCTGAAGAGAATCCCCTAAGGAAAACCTCCAAAAGCCAGACGTATGGCAAGTAGGATAAAACCAGTAAAACCAGAGAAACCGCAGGGCAACCAGCCTTCCCAGATGGGGAGGGAGACGCGAGAGCCACACCTGATCTCCTCGCTTGAGGCCGACCTCCGCCGCCTTGCTGTCCGCCTCCACGCTGTCCACGAAGATGCGGAAGCCCTGCTCAGAGCCGCCCAGCAGCGTGAAGGGCAGCGGGGCCTCGCGGGACGGCTTGGTCAGGGTCAGAACCCGCAGCTTGGCTTTGGCGGCACAGGCGATGTTCAGCAGTCTCAGGTGGCCGCTCATTTTCTGTTATTGTTCAGGATAAAGACCGATGAGGCAAGTTCACCGTCATTCACAGAGACGCGGAGCGGCGCGGGGTGGCACGGAGCCCCGGGTAGACGGGCCACAGACCTCTCTCTCCAGATTGCTCTCAAACTCCTCCAGAAAGCGGGTCATCGCGGCGTCTCCTTCAAAGTCGTTGAAATGATTGTTCACCCACAACAAAACTACCCGTGTCACCTTGGGGAAAAACAACATTTGCATTCAGAAATCTCTCATTTTAAGTTTATAAACTCATATTTTTATTGCTTTAATATATTTATGTTCACCTCTACAAAGTAGACTTTTGACATCAAATGTACTTATTCAGGTTATTAAAAAAGAAACTTCACCAAGATGTAAACCTGCCCTCAGTTGCCATGAAGGACCGCGTATCACATGACATACCTTATCCCTTAAGCTGGGATCATTAAACCACTCGAGAAGCTTCTTGCCCACAATCATGGGACTGGAGAGGAAGGTCCGGTAGGTCAGCAGGAAGTCCTCGATGAAGGTGGGGTCTACCACGGAGTGTTCCTCCACCAGGTGCATGGTCAGTCTCTCCGCGGTGCCCTGCAGGAGGAAAGGCGGCTGGCAGTGAGACCCCTATTGGTGCCAAGCAGCCATGCCTTAGGGGAGGCGGGATTCTGCAAGACCTTGATGACGATGTGGCCCTTCCGGGTGCCGGTGCGGTCCAGCTCGCGGTGCTCTTTCACCATGACGATCTCGCCCTCCTCTTCCACCTTCTGCATGTTCTTCTCCACTTGGTTAAGGATGCAGCAGTAATCTTGCTGGGCTATGCACACAAACTGCAGAAGACAGAGCTCATCAAGTCAGTAGGAAGCCTTCGACGAATTCCTTCAAAAACAGGAAGTCAGACAGGAATGCCGGCCGGGCATTTTCTGTAAAAGCGACCTTCGACACAGCGTACCTACACCGCGGCCGGCCGGCACAGCGCATCTACACCGCGGCCGGCCAGCACAGCGCATCTACACCGCGGCCGGCCAGCACAGCGCATCTACACCGCAGCCGGCCAGCACAGCGCATCTACACCGTGGCCGGCCAGCACAGCATATCTATCTACATCGCGGCCAGCCGACACAGCGCTTCTACACTGCGGCCCGCCGGCCTCCAGCACGGCAGTCCCACCTGGCAGTCGTCCACCTTCGTCTTCATGACGCCCTTCATGAGCTCCTTCTCCAAGGTGGGCGAGACACCAAAGCTGTTGCCCATGCAGAGGATCTCGGTCCTCCCGTCTGGGTGAGTCACCTCCACGGAGCCGTTCAGGATCACTGACCAGGAGTCCAGCTGAGCCAGGAGACAGAGCCAATCAACGTGAAGCAAAAGGATGCAGCACGGCTGGGGTGTGGCTGGCACGTGCGGCGCCAGGCCATCGACGGTCCTCAGTGACCCCAACGTGGACCAGGGCGCAAGGTGGCCCGCTCACCTCCTCCCCGTCGTTGAGCACGATGGTTCCGGCACGTTCCACCACGGCAAACACCATGACGGCACACAGCTCTCTCCGCACGGACATGGTCATGTTGGCGAATGCTGGCAGCTGGTGCATGAACTCTAGGAGCTGCTCTGTGGTGGGAGAAGCAGCTAAACATCAGAATCAAAAGCCAGAGCTCAACATCTTCCAGCGAAACATCCCTCGAGATCATCTCCGTCCACAGCTCAACATCTGCATCTCCCAATGAAACATCCTTCATGACATCATCTCCATCCACAGCTCAACATCTGCATCTCCCAATGAAACATCCTTCATGACATCATCTCCATCCACAGCTCAACATCTGCATCTCCCAATGAAACATCCTTCATGACATCATCTAAATCCATAGCTCAACCTCTGCATCACCCAGTAAAACGTGCCTCATGACATCATCCCCATGCACTCACCTACCTTCTGGAATATCACTCCTTCCTGTTGATTCCATTTCAATTAGATTTTAAATGACTTCTAAATGAAATGATAAGCCACGCCTGAGGGAACAGCATGCTGACACCCCAGGAAACGAGCACGGCAGCCATAAAGAGCAGGACTGAGGCGCCCCCCAAACGTTACTGATGAGATCAATGGGAGGGAAAGGTTTTGCATGCTCTGCTGTGGCTGCCCATTGTCAGCCGTGAAGCATTTGATCTGGGGCACAATGCCCACGTATGATCTCAGCCCTCCGGCTGCTGGGATGAATCCTGCTCCAGACTGCCCTCCAGAGGCCGTACCCTTGAGTATTCAGTGCTGGATTATGCAGTTAAAAGGCAGATTAGCCGCGGCTGAGCCTCGCTATGGCGCCGTGCTGCTTTCACGCGGAGGTGACCCACGCAGAGGGCCGTGGCACGAGCCCGCAGCCGGCCGGGACTCAGAGCAGCCTGGGGCATCGGTGCATGGTGAGCCGAGAGCGGGGGGCCACCTAGAAAACGTGATGGCTGAGGAGGCCTGTCCCCATGCACAATGTCACATGGTTGCGGAAGCCACGCCCACTGACAGCACACCCAAACCTGATCACCACTGGATGCACTAAAGTCCCCCAGTCAGTGCATTTTCCACACAGCATTTGGCCTCCATTGTCATATTAGCCGGGTTAGCGCGCCTGACGCCTGCTAAGCAGATTTGCCGATCTCTTTAGCATTTTGATCTGACCATGACACACCTGCACGCTTTATCATGAGTTTCGCCATCATGCGGCCCACATTAGCGCACTTACTGCACAGACTCACCAATGTCGTCGTCCGTCCTGTCCATGGGGTCCTTCTCCAGACAGTCACGCACGATGTCCCGGCTCATAAGGGGGTCTGAGGCGCGCTCGATGTCTTCCTCATCGTCATCCTCCTCAGAGTCCACGGCCGTCTCGAGGAGGCCGCTGAGGTCCATGTCGCTTGGCTCGTTTTCCGTGGCCTGGGGTGGGGGGGGGGAACGAGCAGTGACACTCCACTCAGTGAAGCACATGGGGGTGACTGTGATCGGAAGGTCGCCATTTCAAACCCCAGGGTCAGCACAGTGATGTCACCATTGGGCCATCGGGCCAGGCCCTTAACCCCAGATTGGGCCATCGGGCCGGGCCCTTAACCCCGGATTGGGCCATCGGGCCAGGCCCTTAACCCCGGATTGGGCCATCGGGCCAGGCCCTTAACCCCGGATTGCTCCAGCTGCTGTCGGATCCTGCTCTTTCAATGTCTGCAATGTACATTGGTTTGTATAAAACTGCCTGCTAGATTAATGTAATGCAGCCAACTGGAGCAAAACTTGACGTCGAGATGAGTAACTGCAAAATGCATCGTGAGCATTGACCTAATCGGCCCAACATGACACTTTAGAAAAAATCTGAAATTAAAGTTTCTCATATTAACGGTTTATAAATCCTCATCATCAGGTCAATGCAGACCCAGTTGGCACGGATAACCATAAGCAGCCATCACGCAGCTCAACTCCGGGGCTACGGAATCCCACCTGAGATTTCTAGAAAACGCCATCACTGCACCCGGCTACTTTAAGCCCGCAGCTAATACCCACCTACAGAGTAGTTAATAGCGTTAAAGATTCTCACTTTCCCAGCATCAATGCCTTCTGCCGACAAGAGCAGATGGAGGCAAAGCCGGGGAGATCGGCTTAGGTGCAGAAATCAGCCCCATCAGCAAGAGACAGGCAGACTGCAGCCTGCTTGTGTTTGGGGGAACTTCAGCATAGCCGACCACGTCAGCACAGGCCGCCCGCTGCTACGCCCGAGCACAGGCCGCCCGCTGCTACGCCCGAGTTCAGCCTGCTTGTGCTTGGGGGAACTCTCAGCATAGCCAGCCACGCAAGCACAGGCCGCCTTATGCTACACCCGAGCCCAGCCCGCTGCTACACCCAAGTCCAGCCCGTTGCTACACCCAGGCCATGCTACAACATCTCTGTTCATTTACCTCCTTCCTTCCTCCCATGCAAAGCCAGGCTACATTTCATTATCATTCTTATTTTAAAAGATATCTCTGTCGTCCTTACAGAAAGAGGAATACAAACCTTACACATCTCCCCTCAGAGGAAATCTGGGGTCCCCACTCTATATATACACTTCTGAAGCCTGAGCTCCTGTACATGATTTAAAAGCGAATGCCTGCCTGACAAACACAGGCCCATCTCCCCAGCACAACCTGAGCACAGTGCCAAAATTGCTACAAAGACCTATGAAATGAGCCATTCAAAACTACCCTGCAACACAGCTTCCCTGGTTAACGCCCCACGCCCTGGCTGACTCACACACGTCTTGCTTCTCTGTAAAGATGTATGGTGTGTAGCTCGTGGGTTAGGACTGTGATCGGAATGTTGCTGGTTCAAATGCCAGGGTCAGCAGAGTGATGTCGCCCCCAAAATACTCCAGGGACAGTCTGACTCTGCTTTCTCAAAAATTAATGTAACGGATAAATGTGCTCATAAATGTTTCAGGACTAATCACACGGATGTAAGAGGACCAATATGGCAACATTTTAAGTTTAAGAAACCCATCGATACTAAGCACTGCAAGTGAACGACTGCAAAGAGCATGTCTGCGCAGACGCACGCGGCATTCGATCAGGCTGCCGCTTCCTGCAGGCGGCGTGCAAGCAGACGGGATCCCTTAGTGGCTGACACGCATTGTCTCGCCGCTAATTAAGGCTCACAGACGCCGGCACCCTCAACAGAGTGGCCTTATCTATAATTGGGCGTCGTCCATCACGCCGGAAGGCAGCTAAAAAAAGCATCATTGAAATGAGGAGGTTATGTCAGGTGAAGGTGCCTCATATCATTACGGGGCTGTCAAAACACATGACTGTTAAAGCCCGAGCACTCGTGCTGTCAGCTCCTCTGTGCTGTCACCACTTCCGCGTGCGCTGATTTGCGGAGGAGACAGCACAGCGGCCTTTGATTGCGTCATGCCTTCCCCGCTCGGCAACTTTTGCCGCCCCTAGATAGAGACGCTGTTTATGTATAGCTCCGCTGTGTGAAGTTTGCCTCTCAAGAGTTTACGACAATACGGGACAGTTTGACTCGCATTGTATGCCGGAACGCCACTCTTCGCATTCCGCTCCGTGCATTCCGAGAGGCTAACGTGCCAACATGCCCCCCCCCCTCGCTCCCCCCCTGAAACAAGTCTTGGGACAAGAGAGTAAATTTCCAAACTTTGGTCCCCGCTGTGCCTGACGTGTAAACACCAGGATTGAATGAAGCCCCCTTTGCCAACAGCAGTGACGTTCCTGCGCTGACCTGACCGTTGAGTCAATGTGCCGAACTCTGTGTGTGAAACATCCATTTTAACAATGTCATGGGCCCCCGACTGACCTGCTCGATGCTGGACGAATTCTTTGAGCCATTCAGTGTCCCTGGATTCCAATAATCATGCATGTGTACTGCAGGAAAATGGCACAGAAACACTCTCATTTGTATAAATCTCTATGTGGGGGCGGGGGTGACCAGCTCCGGCCCAGATCAGCTCCAGTTGGGGGCTGTGCTCTCTGCCTACCTGCTGGCGGTGCCAGAAGGATCCCAGCGGGTGACCCCCGTTAGGACGGGCGAGTGGGCAGTAACAAAGTCAAACCACAACCCCTCGCAAAAGGTCGGACTGGGTGGCCGGGGGGGGGGGGGGTTGGGGGGCATGCTGATGT
>JAODJU010000014.1:4502842-4523866 GCA_026776725.1 Gnathonemus echidnorhynchus
ACGGGGGGCGGGGAGGCGGGGCCGAGAGGCGGGGGGAGAGCCAGCACGGGGATGCCCGGGGACAGCAGCCGCTAAATTAAGTTAGCAAAGCAAAGTGCTACGTCATGCTGACAAACAGCCAATCTGACAGGCAGCGTGAACACAGGTCGCTGCTGATCGGGCCCTTCAGTTGGACAACGGCGTGACGAGGACGGCGAAGGGTCCGTGCTCAGCTCACTGGGTTACAGCTCTCATCTTGTGTCCAGCAGGTCGTGGGTTTGAATCCCACATCCACGCCATTGAGCGAGACCCTGGCCCCCAGTAGCTCCGAGGAACTGGGTGCTGGCTGAGCTTGCCCTTTGACCCCAAGCTCGCGATGAGGGCCGCTGCTTCCTACCAGTGACAAACTAAGCACATTCAGGCTCTGTCTGCCCTACAAAAGCCATTTATGCATCACACTGTTTTTATTTGTTGCGGTTAAAAGGCATGTTGCCTGCATATCACCCTCCACAAGATGGTCACCCTTAGTGACCTGCCAAGCTGCCTCTGACACCAGGCACTGCGAAGCCTCATTCATTAAGCGGACACTTCAATCAATCCCAAACTATTCCATCAGCATAATTTACAATATACCAGCAAGATGGATACCTGGATGGATGGATTGCAGCCAGTCACTGATGCCCCCCCCCTCCATACAGTAACTGTGCCCTCAGCTGCTCTGTGCATCCCAATGAGGTCAGGAATCCCACATCAATAACAGCCAAACTCCTGTTTGCCCAGTTATCCCGCCTTCGTCCTGCTTTCCCACGCTAATCACGGAAGTCCAGGAGCGAACCTGAGGGGTTGGTGAGCTTCCCGCCTAAGCTGGCCGACGGGAAAGGGGACTTCCTCGTGGGCTTTGGGGGCCGGCAGCTCGGCTCAGAGACAGACGGGGAAGCGGAGATGGGGGAGGAAACGAGGAGAGAAGCAAAACAAAGCTGGTCGAGGGGGCAGGGCTTTTGGAAAAGAAGCAGGGGCCGTGCTGAGGGTCAGGAGGCGGGGCTGCGAGATGAGCCGAGGGGGCGGGGCTGAGACAAGAGCCACATGAGTGTACAGTGTCGAAACGCCAGTGCTGCAGTTCAGAAAACTTAGATAAAGCTAATAGCTGGCTTGGAGGATTCCTGAGAGACGGGTGACATAGAGCACAGAGCCGGAACTCCACCAGCAGGCGAAAGCAGGCAGAACAGAAGAAGCCCGAAGGGGCTTGAGGGCAGCGCCTGCAGACCCGCGGCGCTCTCCATCGACACGGTTATGAAGCGGCACTGTGCTTCAGTCAGGCTTCATTCTGGCTTCTGTGGAACAGGTGCAGTGCGCCTCAAAACTATCACGTTACAGTACAGCCCCCAACAAACCCCGTGGGGGGGGGGCACAGGCCAGCCACTCATTCCCACAGGCTGACACTCCTCAGAATTAAATGGAGACTTAATGAGGGGGTCTTAAATCGGGGGTAACAAGCTCTGTAAACATTCAGTTATGAGTAAGATCCCCTCGATTACACGGATCTTCAATACACCATGAAACAAGGTCATGATTACAGCAAGTGGTTTAATTATTATTAATGACACCATAGGGTTCACTGTTTATCCTGTAGAAGATTTGTCGTTTTATTGCTATGGGATATATCCATGACTCATATTGCTTAAAGTGTATGATAAAGCAAGTTAATAACCTCTGTGCCTTTACTGATGTGATAAACACAGGAGGAGGACAGAGACAAGAAATGAGGCAGATACAGATACACAGAGAAAGAGGTGGAAATGTGGAGAGAGCCACAAACACACAGAGAAACAGAGAAAGAGAGGGAGAGAGAGAGAGGGAGAGAGTAAGAGAGAGCCACAAACACACAGAGAAACAGAGAGAAAGAGAGGGAGAGAGAGTAAAAGAGAGAGACAGAGTAAGAGAGAGCCACAAACACACAGAGAAACAGAGAGAAAGAGAGGGAGAGAGAGAGAGTAAAAGAGAGAGAGACAATGTAAGAGAGACAAACACACAGAGTAACAGAAAGAGTGAGAGAGACAGAGAGCGAGTAAAAGAGAGAGACAGAGTAAGAGAGAGAGACACAAACACACAGAGTAACAGAGAGACAGACAAACATACAGAGTAACAGAGGGAGAGAGACAAACAGTTTCGCAGAGAGGACGGACATCACACGATTCTAATAACTAAACTGACAAGAGGATCTATGTGAAGCGAGTGACACACGCTGAAGAAACACCTGAATTTTTAATCACAATTATCATGCAGTAAAAAAAGAAAAAGCATCTTTTAATGCATGTGGCTGGGACAGATTTGGAGAAAATCCTTTGAATGTGACTAAATGAAATAAGGAGAAGACCCAGGATATTATAGAAGGGATTATTCAGGCAACTGTCTCACACCTCCATGGCGGCAAGGCATCGCGAGTCACTGACTGCGGAGGGACGGACCCACCCTTACGCAGCGGCCGGCCGTAAATATACCGGAGCCGCTAGCCGGGCCGCGCCTGTGCTCAGTTAGGCGTGTGCCTGCTCGCAGGCGGCAATGTGCACCCTTGCATGTGTTTAGGATCGGCTGCTATGGAACATGAGAAAGTCTGGCATTTTCCGCTCCAGAGAAATTCCACATAATTCCACGGATTTTCTGTGTCAAATGGAGCCTCTGCTTGGATGCGTAAAGGGATGAATGTGGGGCAGCGAGGGGGGGCCCTGGGGATCACCTCCAATTGAGACATGCACATGCTGGCCGTTATTAACTGGAGGCGGCTCAGACACACCCGGAAATGCCTGAGCGTGCAGACACGCCTGGAACCAGCAGTCAGCCAGTTTCCCCTCCTGGAGACCAGACTGGACTGGACACATTCACCAATTAACCCCGAGGAGTCTCCCTAATTACGGCCTCATGCGCCTAGAACAACAGAGAAGTGAGGTAGAGAAAAGCAGGCCTTTCCCCGGCAGAGGGCGGCCTCTCACAGTGCGGCACCCGCGAGGCAGAGGGTGGCCTCTCACAGTGCGGCACCCGCGAGGCAGAGGTCAGCCTCTCACCATGTGATACCCGCGAGGCAGAGGTCAGCCTCTCACCATGTGATACCCGCGAGGCAGAGGGCGGCCTCTTACCGTGTGATACCCGCGAGGCAGAGGGGGCTTCCCCGCGGGCTGGGCCTTCCCCATGGGGTACGGCTCCACCGTGTCCGTGATCGTCTGCCGCTCTCCTTTCTGGTTAATCTTCCGGAATCTTCTGCGAGACTGTCGGTAGGATGCCTGCCGCTGGAAGTACTCTTCATTTTCATCCATGTAGTCAATCTAAATGGAGCAGAGGTGAGTGAGAGGGCAGGCCTCACAATGGGCCCCCGCAGCCTGACCCAGAGGGAGCACACTGCTGAGACCAATCATGGGGTCGCTCAGACGGCCTGCCCCCCAGAACGCCGGGGGACCCAGTTACAGCAGGCCTGTCCAGGGACAAACCCGAGCTCTCAGCCTCTCCTTTACACTCCCCTCGCACCACAGCATCTCTCCCCTGAACCCTCTGCTGCTATGGCAACTGCCGGAGATCCCAAAATAGTCTGTGGTGTGATCAGCATCTAGCAGGCAGAACATGCCTATCCACCGGAGCCATCTTCCCGTCGGTCACGAGGACAGAGATGGGGAGACAGAGGCTCAAAATGTGGACGCCGGCGGTATGTTCAGGGCATTTGCCAGCTGCCATGGGCTCCAAACAGTGAGCAGATGAGAGCACGGACTCCCCCCCCCCCCCAATGCCCCCCAAGGCCTGCTGAGAGCACAGGGGCTGTGTTTACGCCCCCACCACCCGGGCAAATGGGGGCAGCGTGGGGCGGGGCAGAGGGACTCACCACGATCATCTCGGAAGGCTCCAGGACGATGCACTCACACCCACGCCTGAGGCTGCCTGCGGAGCGCTTTCCGAAGCTGGGGAGAGAAGGGGGAGGAAAGCGGGGAGTCAGACGGAGGAGGCGCAGCCAGTGGGGAGGTGCTGACAGTAACACCCCCCAGACGAGCTGCGACTGACCTTCAGGGTAAAAATACCCAGTGCAGAGTGACATCAAGGCCCGGGCTGTGATTAAAGCACGCAAACGCGCTGAAATAGCATGTGAGGGATCGTCGCACGCGGGCAGAGCGGAGCAGCGGCTCGGAAGCCTCCGCGGCCCCCCCACTCCGGCCCGCCACGCGAGATCCAGTTAGGCGCTCCGCTGAAAGGCCATGGGGAACATTCTGTCGCTGTAATTACAGCGCTAAAGTAGGACGGGCTGCTGCTGATTAACAGGCCCCCCCCACCCCCTCCCACTGTGGTTCTTCATTATCACTCTTCATTCGTGTTTGCCGTGGGGTGGGGGGGGGCGTCAAACCTGTGCAGAGCCTAACCCTACGGTGTGCCTTTATGCGTCCCCAATCCATACGCCCGGCATACAAACACTGGGAATACTGCGTGTGCAGTTACACTGTACAGGAGCTGATCAAAATATCTCCCTGGGGGGCAGTTAAATGATCAGCCCATTAATTTATATTCCACACCGAAACGTTTACAGCGTTTAGAAGTAATAAAAAGCAGAGCAGGGGGGAACCTGTAATCCCCGAGCGGCCTGCTGGGCTCATTACCGTCACGCTCGCCGCCTGCCTTTCCACGCGGACATGGGGGCAGTGACAGGGTGCTGCGGTGAGGCCGGGGACCAGTGACGGCCCCCAGCCCGGCCAGGACAAAGCCGAGGAGGTGCAGGATTCAGATGGACACCAGAGAGGACATCCGCGACGGCCCCCAGCCCGGGTGGGAGAAAGTGTAGTATACGGTACAAAAAGGAGCAGGTGAGGGCAGCTAGGAGCAGATCCCTGCCCATGACCCACCGCCCCCCCACGGACAGCCCAGGGATCGCTCCCCCCCCCCAGGGTCACCACCCCCAGCAGCGGAAGGGGGATGGGAGCACGGACAGGTGGCGCAGAGCTTCGGCCAAACGTTGCGGCAAAGGACCCCCCCACCACTAGCATGGCTAATGCTGATCAGAATCCGGGGCAGCGCACCACGAGAGAGTCCGGATGACTCAGCTGCATGCTCACCTCAGAGTCCCCGGTGTACCGGGGGGGGGCGGGGGTGTCAGTACCGGCGATCCGCGCGGCCGTGTTCAGCCCTCCCGTGCCTGGATCCTCGCGCTGCACTCTGTCTCTCTGCCTGAGGAGGAATGCAGGCAGCATTCCCGCGAACGGCCCACTTCCTGATGCATGCAGTGACCCGCCCCCCCGCTTCCCCCTCCCCACGCTGCCCCTGCATTCCAGAGGCTGACCGGCGAGGCCACGGCCCAAGAAGAGCAACCACCGGGAGCTGCTTACGTCCGACGTCGTTTAGGCGTACAAGCACACGTGCATCAGCTCGCAAAGGGCAGCTCACCTGAAAGGGCGGCGCAAACATTCAGGGGGGGCCACCATAGACATGACCTAACCCCCGCTCTCAGGAAATCTCCAAAAGCATAAGCAGTGTTTAGGAGAGGGAATCGACAAAATACAGAGGGATACAGAGCATCCATGAACTCATCAATGTGCTCGGTGCAGCAGAGTGACCAGGACACGTTAAGTCAGTGAGAAAAACACGTGTCAAAGGGATCTGCAGCGAGAGGCTTGTCCAGGTGGCTGTGGGCTTGAAGCCCAGCCAATCGAGCACATTGTTCTGGCACATCATTTTGCAGAGAGGCGATCACAGCCGAGCGGAGCCATCGCGAACCCGGGGCCTGGCATAGCGCGAATCAGCATGAGTCCCCAGTTCTGAGCTGATCACTAGGTCACCAGCACCAGTAGGGTTTTGGTTTACACCGGAACAACCCGATCAGACAAAAAGCGATCAGATGGCAGCATTCCTCGGCCGTCCACATGGCTTTTACGACAGCAAGCGTTTGCATTTCCCCACTCAATCACCGCGCTATTTTTACAGACCACTGTCCGCCCGCCTCCAATTACACGGCTGCCTTTTTAAATAGCACCAAGCTCTCCTCCATTCTTCATTCAATTACCAGCTGCATTATCCTTCCTGAATCTAATATGCAGCTGATTTATTGGGGTGGGGGGGGGAATCGGAGGTGGTCTCCCCATCCACCGTGAACATGCCAGTGCCGCTTTGAAACCCAACCCTCCCATATCTGCACGCTCCAGTTAATCCTAGATTAAGAATGGGGTGGATGCTTATAACAATGGCCCCCGCGCTGGGTCTTCCCCTTGCTGCCGCGCCAAGTCGGCAACGTCCGGTCCGCATCCTCCCCTGTGTTTTTCCCGCCACCGTCGCCACGATCGCGCCCGACCCTGGTCAATACTCGGAAGTGGCCCGGCTGGGGTCATGAAGGGTCGCCCCGCGGTCGACCGGGCTGCATAAACCCTCCTCGTCGGTGAAGCCATTTTCAGGAAACACCATGAGGGCGGAACGAGAGTTTTAAGTACGGAAAGTCATCAGGACAAAATAGAGACGGTTTCCTGTTTTCCGTCCACTCCCATTAATAAATGCACAGCTGCTGCTGGTTGACCTTCTGTGTTTACTGTGCATGTGGCACGAGTGGTTTAAACCGTCTGGCTTGATCTTTACTAACCTCAACATTATGAATTTCATCTCCAATAAATTGCTAGGAGTTTTTTCCATTTTGGTGCAAATAGAGCAAATAGCTTGTTTTTTTTTTTTAACCACCACCCCCCCAATCCCGCAATGCTAAAACAGAGAAATTTCCTCAAAGAATGACTGGATGCAGAACTTAAAACTTAAAAATCATGAATCCAGTGAAATGCATCTTTAACATGACAGGTGAGATGCGGCTGACAGCGCAGCGGCTTGGCAGTCGGCCAATCGGCTCCTACGTGTCGCCGTGACGCTGAAGAAGAGAGCGTCGGGAAGGTGGAGGAGCGCGGAGAGAGGCCTGGCCTTTGGGAGAGCAGCGACTGCCGGGGATGGCGTCGCTTCACCCGCCTGAGCTCCCACTGGGGTTTCGGGAAACGCCAGAGACGAAACGCACGCGCGTGCGACACCCTCGGGACGGGACACGCCCAGGGCGTCCGCTGATCTGCACGAAGGCCTGGAGGCCAAACCAACACCACCTCGTTCCCAGAAACTGCTATGCTCAGGCCTGGTAGCTGCTTTGCCGATTTCTGCTTCCAGACCATAAAAACCAAAGAAATCGATGCCGGCTACTGAGAGAATTGCATCTCAGTACTTAGCGCCGGATTATTGGGCTCTGCAGCTGATTAACATGCAATAATTCACATGCAGCTTTCAGCACAAGTGCTCTGAAGGACACTTACTGAGGATTCCAGAGGCTCATGACCTACCTGCTCCTCGGTAGAAACATGGATTCTTTGATGAACACAGAGCCGGACAGGAGGATGTACCAGCAGGTGCCGATGTTATCAGGGCTGGAAAAAAACGGCAAAGAAAGGCAAAAAGGGATGTCAAAAGACAGGTGAAAGTGCAGAAAGGAGGTTAAAATAAACAGAGACCGAGACCAAACGTCCCCTTCAAATGGATGGAGATGGATTAAACACTTTAACGTGAGGAGAGTCATAGGGAACACAGAGCAAAGGGGCTGGGCGAGAAGATACTATCCCCGCGGGGATCAGTAAAGCATCACTGTTCACTTCTGCTCCATTCTGTTCCATTCAGTAATTTAACAGTTACTGGGGAAAAAGAGAAATATGGTAACTATCACTGAGCTTAAATTACTAATGGCAGATATCAACATGGAAGATGGACTCAGAACTGTGCATTCTGACTCAGCACCGACTGCTTTTACAGGGTTAATGCTAAACCTGTGTATCTGTCAGGGGCATCACGTGCGAGGCTAAGCCAGCAGCAGGCCATGGGAATGCCGCTTCAGCACCATGCTAACGAGCTGTGCCCACACCCCATGCCCCACGCCCCACGCCAGGCTCCACCCCTGCCCTGCCGCCCCAGCTACTGCTCCTCTCCTCTCCTCTCCTCTCCATATGAGCCAGAGAGGCTGAAATATTAATCATACAGTGGAGGTGTGGAGGGGGGGGTGGTTGAGTGCAGGGAAAACTGGAATGCTGACATGTTACTGATCCAGGTCAGCTGAATCCCGATACCCTTCAAAATCCTTTATCCTGTCCTGAGCCGGGGGACAGAACAGGCACCGGTCAGCACGGCCCACTGGGGGCAGGACGGCACTGAAGGAACACAGGCAGATTCCTGAGATTCCTGCAAGCTGGTCAGTTCACAGGAAGCACAGTGGGCTGAAACTGCTTAGGGGAGTTTACTTCCACATGGGGCTGCCCAAATGTTCTACAAAGGTCATCGACCAGCGAGAGGAACCAGCGAGAGGGACCAGCGAGAGGGACCAGCGAGAGGGACCAGCGACAGGGACCAGCGACAGGAACCAGCGACAGGAACCAGCGAGAGGGAGAGGGACCAGCGAGAGGGACCAGCGAGAGGGAGAGGGACCAGCGAGAGGGAGAGGGACCAGCAAGAGGCAATGGCCCCGGGTTCGAGCATGTGCAGTCAGGACCACCTCTCACGATGACATATTTTATTATTTTTCCCTACAAACGGGGCCAGAGACCAACCAATCTCTGTCAAGATGACATGATCAGTCTCCAGAGAACAATTATGCTAAGTTCACTTCAGGTCAATTCCAACACATGGCAGTGTGGCATTGTCATCAAAAAAAAAGTTTGGCAAATTCCCTGGCAAGACACACCCCTGCTCCAAACTGCTCTCACGCCGTCTCCCTCCCTCCTGCACCCGTCTCCCTCTCGCCCCTCCCTATGAAGTTCCCTGCTACTGGGGGGGGGGGGGGGGGGGGCTAAAAAAAGGCAAAAAGGGGGGGAATGGGCCGGGGGCCCTCAGTGACGCCGGCAATGGGTGGATCCCTCCCACGTCTCTCCATAAGACGTCCATCATCAGACTGGTGGCGGCGACTTGCACCGGGACGCCGCATGGAAACGCCCCAGTGCTGCAGTGGCGCAGAGGCAGCCGTGCAGAAGCAGAGAAACAGACCCCCCTCCCAAAGGCCTCTCCACGCTGCCTGTGCTAAAAGGCCCTAAATGCCAGAGCTGAGAAGGCGCTTTTGGGACAGATGGGATTGCAGGCCAGCCCTCGCCACAGGGCCTCCCTGTGTACAACGACCCTGACTCCCCCCCCCCACAAAAAAAAGCAAAGGATAAGAGGTACTTCTACCTCCAACCCTCCAACATAAAGAGAGACTGGATGCCCTGTGGAATACGGAGACATTACGCTGCTTTCTTTTGCCATCTGCATAGATACATAGGAATCCTTTTGTTTTCACACATCTTGCTCTGCTACGAGAGAGACGGGCGAGAGTGAATCTCGGGGTCAGAGTTCAGCGTCGGCCATCTTCCCAGAGCTACATTTTCGGGGTTACGGGCCTTGCGGGATGAGATTTGAGTCCTTCCTGGCAGAAGCCATACCATGTTCATAACGCTGCTTCCGGCACGACACTAACAAACACGACCAGCAATAACAGCTCCCCGTTCCTCAGACTCACACCAGCACAGGGTGCTGCCATTTTGCCCCAGGGCTGTTTTGGGGGGGGGTCTGCAGGAATGAGGAATGCCCCCCCCCCCCTCCACATTCCTTTTGTTGCGCCGGCAACAGACTCTCTCCAGGCTGCAAACGGTCATGCATTCGCACATTACAGGAAGGACAAAGAGCAGGCGGGCGGCTTAATTGCTCTGAACATAAAGAGCGGCTAAACGACCCATGCCACTGTTAGGCCACGCTACACGAAGCACCGCGGGGACAGAGACCAGCATGCTTTTGTTTACAGATCCAGTAACTGTCAAAACTCCCGATATAAAAGCAAATTGCAGGAGGGGCACGCCCATAAACATGCACACCTTACATGTCAGCCCTTTCACCCTGCAGCTATTCAGCAGCTGAAGCTCATATATCATTTATGGCCAGCTGTGACAAATCGGAGGATATGCGATGGTGAGACCAGCTGTCAATCATAAGGCGGGTCATAATAAAAGCCCTTCTCATTGGTCTGTCCTTTCGGCAGAGGTCACAGACCCTTCCCGCTGCCTAGCGATAGTAAAATAAAATCATCTCCAGCTTCTTTGACAGGGAAAAAGATGGATAGATCTGCCTGCTGATTAAACTACAATGGCAGTGTGAAATTGACAAAGCATCGCTCCCCCGGCTCCACCCCATTCAGACGGGCCCCAAGGGGGCCTGGGGGCCCTGTGCTGGCAAAGGGGTGTCTCGGGCAGAACAAAAACAGGACGGGGGGGGGTCAGTTGGTCCTGGAAGGGTGGGGTGGGGTAGCGGTTTGTTATAACAAGGGCACATCGAAAGAGGCACTTCTGCTGTGACACAAACTAATATTTCCAGATCTTTTTCCACAAGCACACAATGACATTTCACACCGGGGAAAGCGGCGACGAGGGCTGGGCAGAGAAGAAACGCAGAAAGCTGAAGTGCACCGTCCACACAACAATCATGCCTGGATCAGCTGTGAATCAAAGATATTGCGACTGAATATTCAGTCTCTCTCTCTCTGACAGGGATTTAAGAGCAGGCATGCAAGCCCGGTACACATCTCCACTTCAAAGACCTGCAGTACCAATCATCCTTACACGGGTTAATCTGCTATGCAAATACCTGCCAACAGCACTGATTTCATCACTGATACGGGATGTTTCAGGTCACGCTGGCTTCAGCGAGGCAGCGCATGGTAACTGTGAGGATGCACAGCTATCTAATGCACGCTGTAGGTTTCTGCAAAGCAGGTGACTCCTGCCCCTTGTGGTCAGCGCTGGACTGCAGACACAGCAACGTCACAGTCACCGGTGACAGGAGAGCGGTGGAAGAAGCCCAGTGAGATACTTACTAGTAGAGGAGCTCGTTGGCTTCGTGTCTTTCGTAGCGAACCGTCTGACACATAAGCCTATGGAGGAACAACAGGCTGCGTTAGTGAAGATCCAGCACGCGGCGCAGGCAGCAAAACAGAACAGCTAAGATCATTTAAACAGGTACAGGAGCTACAGGGGATTAGGAGGAGGTCACTGCTCCAAGACACATAGCTCATCCTTCTGGCATTTTCTTATGAAATCCACCAAAAATCTATTAACTGGAAATCAGTTTCAATTGTCGTTGCGCATGGTATCAGCTGTTCCTGCTGTACAGAGATCACTGAAACAGTAAACAGAGGGAAAACCGCATACCATTAAAAACAAACACGCAGAGAGCAAGCATCAGAACAGACGGACAGCTGTGGCTTACAGACTGAGCTTCGCAGGACGGCGTGTCTGAAGCTGCCACTGTCCCCTAGACGAGATTCTTACATAATCGAGTGGAAAGTAAAGCCTCCGAAAGGTCAAGCGTGGGAATGTTCCGGACCCGCAGGTCATGTGATCCCATGCCTTCCTAGACTGAGATCCATATGCATCCGCGTGCGACGCACTGGGAACGACTACAGAACAAACAGTCGGCAGAGCCCGGCCAGCTGTGCAACTACCTCAGGGACGCAGCAGTGACACTGCGGGGCGTTCCCACATATAATTACAGTAACTTTCTCAACGTTATCCCAACTGATCTCAGTTCAGCTCCGCCTGCTTCAAGGGGAACCGCTCCCTCCATAGCCCCATGCATGCCGCCGCTAGCTCAAGAGCTCTTTAGTGCCCCCTGGAGGTCAGTATCAGGAGCAGCACCTGACCAAGCTCCTTGATCCACTCGGGTGTGGACGCCGCCGATCTGGGCACTTCCTGTGGTGAGCTCCTGCCTGCGCCAGGGCTCTGTGAATTCCTGTGCCCTCGTGGGAGAGCCCCGGGGCGGGGGCTGGTGTCGCTCTGCCAACAGGTCTCCTCTCCGTGGCCCCGGGTTCCTCTGCAGGCACCCTCAGCGGGCCAGGCGGGGCCAGCACCGCAGTATTTGGTAATTTCAGAACGCGTCTGTGCACACTGCCCAGAGAAATCTCCGGCGCTCGGACCAGAGTGGCGACAGAGTGGCCTAATTCCACGTTTTACGGGACTTTTATGGTGCCAGAGTCCATTATCCTGTAGTGGGTGAAAACAGCATGGTTGGGAAGAGTGGTGAACCAATCACAGCTCCTGCCCACATCTCATGCCAGAACATCCCATCAAGGGTTCCCTCGTCCTCGCCGTCTTCTAGTTATGGTTCTGTACTTGGAACCACCCAGGCTGGGCTGACACCGCTTTGCGCGATTGGTCAAACGCCACGACACCAGTCCTCAGCATAAAAGGTCTATATGGCTCCATTTACGTCTCAAGAACAGAAGAGTTCCAGCCAGTGGAACTAACAAGTCATCGCTCCAGAAAAGGAACTGCTTCATCTTTCCAGTCTTACAGTCCATAATTAGGCCAAATACGAGTCTGACATTACGAAGAAGAAAAAACAAGTGTCCAGCTCCTGGCTCCTGATTTTGACGGAAAGACCAATCTAAGCCAGTTGTTCTTTGCTTTCACTTGGCATGATGGCAGAAAATCCTTATTACTCAACAAAGCCCATGAAGTCAGTGAGCAAAGTGGAAGCAGGCCTTGGACAAGGGAAGCTGACAGCGATGGAGATATAGCCGCAGCGGCCGGCACGCTCGGCTCTTACCTCAGCTGGTGCTCCCGGAGATTGGACAGAGCCTCCATTCCATGGAGATACGAGTACACGACTTCCAAGTCCTGAAAAATAGCAAAGACACTGCTTAGAAGACGTCTCACCACCAAAACGACATTTTCTAAACCAGTGTTTCCCAACCCAGTCCTTGGGGACCCCCAGACAGTACACATTTTTGCTCCCTTCCAGACAGTCCACATCTTTGCTCCCTCCTTGCTCCCTTCCAGACAGTCCACATTTTTGCTCCCTTCCAGACAGTCCACATCTTTGCTCCCTCCTTGCTCCCTTCCAGACAGTCCACATTTTTGCTCCCTTCCAGACGGTCCACATTTTTGCTCCCTTCCAGACAGTCCACATTTTTGCTCCCTTCCTGACAGTCCATAATTACAGCAGTGTTGTGAAGTGACTCCACAAACAGGCAACACTTAGTAGAGAAGCCACCAAACTAGGAGAGAACCGGCAGATTTTAGAGCAGAAGCGCAGCAACAAATTCTGCGGGAGGTACTGGCGTCTACGCTGTGGTCAAGAATATCCTCGAACAAGTCTAAGGACATACTGTATCAATTAGCACCATTTAAAACATTGCATTAAAGACACTGGTTTCAGAATGGTCATTAAAACCTGAGTTAAACCTCATTTTAAACATTAAACTAAGTTGTAACAACCCGTCAGCAGATAACAGCCATTACACAACACAGATTTGTCATGTACTCAGAACTGATGTTGAGTCCTTCCTTGGCCCCAGCTCCTCGTTCGTCATGCCGGTAACATTCGATTCTTTTTCGAATACATCACACAAAAGACCCTGTAATAGAGGGACGTGATATAAAGTCCACGCCGGGCCCCTACTAGCCACCTTGTAGGACGTCATTCCGTTGGTTTGAGAATGTGGCACCAATCCGCCTTATTACTGGCCATCGAAGTTTTATATGAAGTTTGGGAACATTAGCAGGAGGACATAAAAGGTCACGATCTCGATGATTCGCATGAAAAGTAGACTGTTGACATCTTCAAGATCGATCACGATATAAAATCGCCAGATCGCCCGCCACTACGTCTATCTTCAGAGCAGATGCCCTCAGGCTCCAAGGATGGGCTCTGGCCCCACCCTCGAGCCCCCGCATCCCCAGCCACGCTCTGGCAGAACAGAGGTACGTTTTACTCTAAGAACGCTTCGAGGAAACATGCGAGAGCAGATTTAAAGTCACATCAGCTTTTTATTACACCACTAAAATATGTTTTATTGTGACCCTACTACCTAGAAGGAGTCTCTTTACAGAAATGAAGGTGATTTGTGTGTCACTTTAAGACCAAATGAAACGTTTAGATCGCCACGCTTTCTCTGTGCCAAACAAGGGGGCTGTCCGCGGGCAGGCCGGACAGCGGCGTGGTGCAGCCGGTCTGTCCCTGGCATAGAGTGGGAGAACTGCGGCACGGATTAGAGCTCGACCCAGCCTGTGTGGGCGTGGCTTAAGGAGAGCAGGCGGCTGGCTTTATTGCGGAAAACGGGCCGTGTGTGAACTCCCTCCCCATCTCCCTCTGCCACTTACTAGTGCACATTAGACAGATGTTTAACGGGAATGAGAAAAGAAGGAACCAGAGGGGGGAAAAAAGATTCTTTTTCAATTATTTTCTAAGCCTTCCTATCGTCATTCACCTGAACCACGCTGGCGAGCTGCAGCTTCTGGAAGCAGCCCTTGGAGCCATGCATGTGCCCCAATGCTATCAGCCCACACAGATTTATATTATGCGCAGGAAACACACAGAGCTTCCCAAACGCATTAAAAACAACACTGTCTCATTATCCCACCTAGAGCGTTGCTCAGCGCTCTATGCTCTGGCCTGCACTGCCTCCTGCTGTCAGCATTCAGTACTTCCAGCTGAGCATCACTGATTCACAGGCACAGCAGGCCCCCGGCCGTGAGCTCTGCCTAAACCCCGACACATATGACGGCTAAGAGACTCCGGGATGCCAGGGTAAGTCTATCCAGCAACTGGGGGGCAGTAAATGCAAGAGGCAGAGGATTCTTTAAGGAGCTGGGCAGCTCAGCCAAGCCGAGAGGATCGGGGTCCGGCCGCGGGATCAGGGAGCAGCACAGACTGTCCCGGAAAACCGGACACGACCGACTGGTTCAATGCAGTGTCATTCACTGCCCATTTGCACAGTCGCATTTGTAACTGTATTCTGTATTTGTCTGCCTTATGTCCACTTCTCACTGTGTCATGTTTAAAAGTCTATTTATATTGTATTCATTATAGTTTTTTTCCACACTACGACCAACAAGACAGAAATTTCATCTCGGTGTGACCCATGGATCACACAGCTGAAGATGCCATGCTGACTTTGATAGCACTGGCTAACCATTCCCATATGGAGAAGACTGGTTAACTCAGATCACTCTCCTGTCCGTTACTGTGAGTGATGAACGCTCCTGCCTTAACCAAGGCCAACAGTGACGGGCATTCTTCGGTGACTGGCACCTCCTTCAACTGACCACTAGGTGTCTCACGGGTCCACTCCGCGTTCACAGAGGCAGCCCTTAACGAGAGCCTTGGCAGCGGCAACTTTCCAGCCACAGGCTCGTCCCGACGCTGCCAACATTACGTAAAGCAGCTGTACCCCCACCCCCTCCCCAAAGTGGGAGCAGCTCTGCGTTCAGCATGGAAGGAATGTGAGGGACCCTCATTCTTCTGGGTCTCACACATCTTGCAAAAAGTGGGGGTTACACTGTAACAGCACCGCGTCTGCGATTCAGCTCATCCAATGAGGGACGGCGGTGCTGGCAATGGGGGTCAGAGGATTCGCAAACTCATTCCTTCCCTGGATTCACGGTGGTCCTGGGGGTTAGGGGGGCTCGGAATCAGAGCATATTACCGGCACTCGCGGCGGAAAGGAGAGCGCCGAGTGAATGATGGCCGCTCGAGCGCCACCAGGGATCCACGACCCCCACCTAGCAAGAACATCTGACAGCTCTGCCCAGAGTCAGCAGGCCAGACATGAGAGTCTCGCGAGGGAAGGAGCCACTGGGGTTGCCTGCGAAGAAGTCAGGGTCCGGGCCTGTGATAACCAGCACACTCCAGAAGGTCACCGGTTCAAATCTCGGCGGCAGAGTGATGTCACCACTGGGTCCCTGGGCATGGCCCTTAACCCCCAACTGGACTGGCTGACCCCGCTTTCTGAAAAGTACACCAACTTGGATGAAAGTGGCTGCTAAATAACGTAAAGACTCCTCATGCGAAGGCACCGTGAGAATCAGCGCGGGACTCCGTAGAGAGCTCACACTGTCGGTTTGCCCAGATCCAAATCACACCGAAAACCTGGACGCGAATGAGAAGCGTGGTGAGGCCATTTCAGCGTTCGAGTCAGCAAGGAAAAATGAGAAGACCACAGTCGTATACCCGAGTCAAACTAGCGGCCGCGCGCTCGCGTTGACTCAGTCAGAGGCTGTAAATGCAGCCAGCGTATTACAGCCAGGGAAATTAGAGGTCGCATGAAACAAAGTAGGCCTACAAGGCCTCTGCGTGCGGCGGCTTCCGAGTTTCTGTGAAATGAAAAGCATGGGGGAGGAGTCACATTTACAGCTGCTTCATAGACTGATTGGTTGATATATACTGGCGCGGTTCAGTTTACCATTAACCCACTGGGGGCTGTTTCACTTAGGTGACAGTTTGGGTTGCGTTTTTCCACCAGTCAAGCTCAGTCCCAGAGCATCAGGAGCGGCAATCAGGTGAGGAAGGTGGACTGGGAATGTGACGTGAGGAGCTGTGGGGGGCCGGAGCGCCTCCAAGGGCTGGAATATACACCCCCCCGCCCCCCCCCCCCCCGCTCTATCAGTCCACAAACAAGAACGATAAATAGGAAAAACTTTAATGCCAGCGACGCGGGTTAGTGGTAGCAGGATCACATTAACATGCTTTTCCGTTTACGGAGTCCCCGCATGAAAGCATCATTTAAAACAGCGAAGCTTTAATGAGCCGGCCCTGTCCAGCGCAGTTCCCACACGCTCCAGCCCCGGAGAGAATGCTTTCACATGACCGCGTTAGCCCTTATTTACACAGTCATTAGCTTTTCCCAAGCTGAGCTCTGACGCTCAACAAGGATGATGTTGGGGCTGTCGGGGGCGGAAAACGGAAAACGAGCCGACCCACGCCAAGTGGAAGACGACCAGGCTCCGCTTGGGGCCCCGGGGCGTCCAGTGGCTGCGTTTACCCGCATTCAATTCACACATGGCCCCTGAGGTCCCCCCCCCCCATCACAAAAAGTCACTACACTAAATCAATGCATACCAGGGTTTAGGAGATGCTGAAGCAGCATGTACTGCTAACCAGCTACCTAGCTATAATCTACCAACTATGCTCACTAGTTAACGTTCACATTATACACAACCATGAAGTGATCTTATCCCAGCAGTGTCACGGGAAGCAAATAAAATCAAAGATAAGGACTCTCTGAAAGAACATTTACCTAAGCTGACCAGTTTCTTCACCACAAACAAAGAGACACTTGATAAGAGTGCAGTAGACTTTGCAAACACCGGCTTCAGCGAGGAGGGACACACTGACACACGCGGCGGCCATTTCGGCGGCGGTGCCAAGATGCGGCTCGGCCAGGTGGAACACGCCGCAGGGCGGGGTCACTATCCGCCCGCCCCTGTCACACCCCCACGCGGCCAGCTCCCGGGGGTGCCCGCCTCCAGGTGGGCATGGCCTCTGCAGTGCTGACCGCCTGGCACTAACGTTTGCGCAGGGGAGAGAGGGTTCAGCCACGGGGTCTGGGCACAGGGCGATTTTCCTGAAGTCAGGCTCATCTGCAAGCAAAACAGGTCTGCAGATCAAAAAGGTCAAACAGGCCCTTCAAAAGGACATCCCTTTAATTAGGACAAAGGCTCCAACATCCCTTTAACTACTAACATTCAGGACGAGTCTCCCTAATACATTATACTGTCAGAGATATTTACCCCCGTTTACGAACAGCCAGAATAACCCCGGCTAACACTCCACTGCCTGCCCACCCCCAGTTCTGAGGGCGTGGCCTTCATGCGGGGCACACGTGTGCTGCGTTTCCACACTCGGCAAAGATAACAGGTCACGCGAAAACAGGTTCACACGCAGCGTAACACGGCGTGCAGAATCATACGGCCCCCGCAGAGCTCCTGGGCTCATTTTCCGAAGACGGCGGGCATCGCTACCTCAGGGGCGACACGCTCGCTCTACTGGGACACTGGCGTGGAAATTTTAGCTGATAAAGCCAATAAATTTTTGTCTAATATTACCGATGACTGATCTGCAGTGAAACTGATGGCAGTGATGATACTACTTACGGACATGGGGAATGTGTGTAGCGACCACAACCTGTAACAGGCAATGTGACGTCAGCAGAGCAGCGCTGACTTGGGAGATCGTAGCGAGGCACTAAGTGACGAATTCCACTGTGGAAAATGGCCGACTGTCCAATGTCAACATCTCCTTATTTTATTAGTTATGTCTTTAGCTCTGGTGTTGCTGACTCTGAAAATTGACTAAATATTGGCCAGCAATATCATCCAAGAATGATACATTGGACCGATACTGATATCTTGACTAACATGTTACGCATCACTAGCTCAATATTTGAACGTTGACGCCAAATAAGAGTCTGAGGCTGAGCGGATCAGAACACCATCGCCGCATGTCAGCGCAGCAGGCTGGGAGTCGCATCATGAGCGACATTCATGGGTGAAGAATTACTGCGCAGATTATATGCAGTGACCAGCTCCACCCCTTACAGAGCCATCTACTTATGTGGGGAAGAAGTTCAGCCCCCATCAGGTAAAGTCTGTGCCATCTGTCGGGCACAGGGGTGCGTGCCAGGCTCTGAGGGCAGGTTCACATGTGCGCGTCCTCGGAGGGTATTTTTAACCTGGTGTCCAGTCAGGAGCACTTAGCAGAGCACTGGCAGATCAAAGGGTTCTCCAAGGTCACAGGACAGCCTGTGGGGGCTTCTGCTGGGCTTGGGGGGAAACAGCTGGGCAAAAAGGTCTTTTTTTTTAAATGGGGAAAAAGCCCATATGCACATATAAAGGCTCAGTGTGTAGTACTGTGCACTCACACTCCGTTCTCTGTGGGGGGGGCGGGGGGCAGGTTCCAAAGGATGTGCTCTGAGAGGCCCGACACCCCCAGAACACACACTGGGATAGGTAGTTAAAAGCAGGGGGGATGAATTTTATTTTTATTTAAATAGCAGTGTTAATACAAAGCACTTGTCACCATCCGCAGGTCTTCAGCCCCCCCCCACCCCCTCCCCGGTGACAGTTCCCTCTCCTAAATGACCGTGATACCTGCTAAAATCTGCTTCCCTCCTGGCCGCCAAAGAGCCACAGGCAGCCGAGTTGGCCGATTCAGTCGACGCCCGCCTACATGGGCGTGGATACCCTCCTACACGGGCGCCGATACCCGCCTACACGGGCGCCGATACCCGCCTACACGGGCGCCGATACCCGCCTACACGGGCGCCGATACCCGCCATCCGGGCGGATCGTCTCCCCCAGCCCCCATGTTCACGGGCATGGAGCGTGAACCGTGTGCCTGGCAGGGGAAACGGGGGGAAAAAAAAATCAGGCCGACGCCCGCAGAGGCCAACTGGCAGCCCCCAGCTAGAGGGCGCCAGACTCATCATGCTTACAAAGCTGGAATTGTTTGAACTCCATCACACATGGTGCGGCAGGATGAATGTGCAGCTGTCACAGATTAAAGGGTTAAGAAAAGAAACCACCAAGCGAGCAGCTCTATTTACACGGTAAAATATAAATGCATACAGATCTCCACAAAGAGTGCTCTGTCGGGAAGCCGCAGAGCCGATCAGCGGGCCCTCATGTGACAGGCAGGTTGCAGAAGGCTCAACGGTGACTACGGCAACACAGGAGTCCCCCACCCAGGGCCTACGGGGAACCACGTTAATAAAAGCCAGACGACTGTGGTGAATCTGGGTCTATTTAGAAGGTCAGTTTGGTGGAGGGGGACAGGAGACCCCGAGGAGGGCTTTCCCGGCCGCGTGACGAGCCTCTCTCTCTGTGCTGGAGAGACTTTAGCCATTTGCCGCTCTTAAAAAGGCCCTCGCCTCCATTCTGCGTTTTGCTGAATTTCCTGCTCTAGAACATTTGCATATTGATGGCCTGGTATCAGGAACTGCACTCCGAGCGCCTTATTTCACAGAAGCGGCTGACGCTTCCTGCCCGATCCCACCGGCATAAGCAGCTCTGTTAATGAACGCGCCATGTGACCTCGGTGACGGGGGCAGTCCGCCAGGGTGACCGCTCGGCCGCTGCATGGCGTCTCTTCATCGCCACATGGTGAGGTTTTCGCAGGAACTGTGGGATGGAGTCAGTGGTCCCTACATGCCCAAAGCTATGATTACACCAGAAAGCAAAGGGAGGTGATCGTTTCCAGAGCAAATGCAAGTCCAGCTGCCCCCACTCCCAAAGTGCCCCCTCCTGTGATGAGAGCAGCTCAAGTAACAATGCAAAAAAAAAAATGTTGTTTTTCCTTTTTAGATATGTGAATTTAATAAAACATTAAACATACGTATGCAGAATGGCGTTATTAAAATGCCCTCAGTGTTAAAGGGTACAGCACAGACATTCCTGTCCCTCAGTGTTAAAGGGTACAGCACAGACATTCCTGTCCCTCAGTGTTAAAGGGTACAGCGCAGACATTCCTGTCCCTCAGTGTTAAAGGGTACAGCACAGACATTCCTGTCCCTCAGTGTTAAAGGGTACAGCACAGACATTCCTGTCCCTCAGTGTTAAAGGGTACAGCGCAGACATTCCTGTCCCTCAGTGTTAAAGGGTACAGCACAGACATTCCTGTCCCTCAATGTTAAAGGGTACAGCACAGACATTCCTGTCCCTCAGTGTTGCCACACCCCAGCAAAAAGGAGGGTCTGTGCTCCCGTTGCTTATCTCTGCTATACCCAGTGTAGTGAAGAAATACTATATTCAATCTCCGTCTTCCAGTAATCATCAGAAAGGTGCAGTCTGGTGTGTGTGTGGCGATTCTCGGTTTGGCCTGAGTGATGATCTGCTAATGGTCTGATGGAGGACCATTATATACACACAACCCCCCCCCCCCCACACACACACACACACACACACACAAACACCAGTACCACATAGAACAAATCCCACAGGACATGGGAAAGTCCAAGCCCTGGTCTTACCCTGAAACAAACGTCACATGGACCCTAATAATTTGTACAGCAAATTGAATTACTATACAATCCACGACCACTGCTTTTTATCTCCTGATCTACATAAACCATCAAGCTACTCGCTGGTGCTCCGCTCTGAGAAGACCCCAGAACACTGATTAAGTGAGCAAGTTCGGAACAAACAATGTCCTTATGTTCACTTTGGAAAAAAAGAAGGACACTTTAACGCTTCAGTGAGGTCAGCGGCCAGTAAGCTGAGCGGC
>JAODJU010000014.1:4533126-4549005 GCA_026776725.1 Gnathonemus echidnorhynchus
GCGTGATGCTCTCATGTCAGCATAGACCAGAGTCTCTGAGGAATGTTTCAAGCACCTTGCTGAATCTGTGCCACAAAGAATTAAGGCAATGCTGAAGGTAAAATGGGGTCCAACTTGGATATTGGGTCGTGGGAAGGGCTATAACAGGCTAGTGGATCAGGTTGCAGGGATTGGCCGTTTTTTATGGGTTTGCAAGAGAATAACACAGAATTAGTCATTATAACATGGAAGACACAGATGAGGGTGCTTGTTACCTAATGTCACCTCAGCCAGTTTAATGAGCTACACTGTAACCTTATCGCACACAAGGAGCTCTTACAGCAAGCCAGATAACAGGAATTCCCCCATGATACGATACCGATTTACAAAACGCATATGCAGCTACCTGCATGACGACCTGGAAAGCAGCCAGTTTGCACGACTGACTCATAACTATTATTAAAATTAATAAATGAACAAGTGGCCATCTGTGTCAATGAAACAAGCAGTCATTTACCCAGATGCCTCACCAACACACGTCTCACAAATAGCACTGCTGTACTAGAGCTATACGACAGAAACAAGCAGCAAAGAGAGAGAGAGAGAATGTTGATCAAAGGCTTAGGTTTGACTTCAACACTGATAGGGACCAAATCAGCCCCGAAACCCCCACCAATTGTATTGGCCGATACAGCAATATTCGGCCATCAGCTGATGGTTAAAAATGAGCCAATATTTACAGCCAAAAATTCCTTTTAAAATGGTAAGCCATATCGCTTTGCACACCTGCGTACTAAACAGTTAGAAAAATGTCTGCCGGATGGAATTATTTTAATGTTGTTAGACTTGCATTTTGCAAATATTGTTCTGTTAAAATTTCATGAAGAGGATCTACTGATAAACATTCAACACAACAAATGTGACAGAGAAGAGTATGAAGAGTTTCTGAAAAGCAAATCCGTTCCAGTAAAGAAGGCTGCAGCGCTGCCAAATAACGCGAGTCTGTCAGTAACACAAGCGCTTGACTGCAAAAGAAAATTCAGGGCACAGTGTGAAATCACGGAAAAAATCACAGCATTTCACACTTGATGATCAGCCCTTCTCCGTTTTAAATGTTAGAAATATAGTAGAACTTTGGAACGGAAATGCCTCTTAACTTGACCAACTCCAACATCAAGCAGGTCGGTCAAATTTTCTTCGACTTGTACCTTGACCAAATCTTGGAATTCGGCCGTTTCTGCAAAATCTTGTATGGAGCGAGATGTGTTCAACTCTAGCAATTCAGACCTTGAACGGTTCAGTTGCAAAAAATCTAGCTGCAACTCGACCAAAAACTTGGAACTCAACAAATGAAAAGTTGTATGGATGGAGATGCGTCTCCCCTTCCAAACAATAACCTCTTCATCCCTCCTCCTCTCCACCTGCCTCTATACAGGTACAATGCTCATAAACTGTAATTTATTTCATGTGTATTGCTGTTGTACATGTGCTTTTTCATGTGTGCATTGGCTTTATATTGATTGTTAAAGCTTTCTATCATTAGTTAGGTAGGTAGATAGGTTTAAATAGGCAATCATTTGGGGGTCTGGAACAGATTTAATTCATTTACATTATTTCTTATGGGGAAATTCGACTTGGACCTCGACCAAATCGCAACTCAACCAGCCTTCTGGAACGAATTAAGCTGAATTAAGGTACCACTGTATGTAAGATACATACAGCTATAAAATTTAGTGCTCTGGGACAGTTATTGTATGCCAAAAAGTGGTGTTTTCTTACCAAAAAAATACATACATTCCAAAAATATGAAAAAGTAATTCAATTTATTTGAGTGGAATGTCCCTTTAAATGCATTTAAGTACAACCTCCCAAACAAATCAGTATCAGTTCTCAAAGTAATCGGTATTGGCCAGAAATTTCCTTATCAGTGCACTACTTAGACTTGGGGGGGCAAGTAGGTTGCAGTTTCAATATTATATTAATGTTCAGAATACTTTATTGTAAAGTATCAGTGTAAAATACTATAAAATGCATAATAAAGTATTACTACACCACAAGATGACTGCATCTACACACTAAAAAGCTTCAACAAGCAACAGCACCAACAGCAGACATTACAAACCACATTATAGCAAATGGTATCCTAACCCTGCCTGGAAAATGAGTGAATCCACTGTTTACATTCTGTGGCTTCACCGCTGATAATGAGCACGTGCTTGTGGTCACAGCAGCACCTTTGTGACGGGAGGTGGTGCAGGAGGTCTGCGGTGGGATTTTCTACATTTTGTATCGTTATGCTCTGCACGCTTGGTAACAGGCACCACTGGAAAGAACAGGGCTAGGCCTGTCCCCCATCACCTGGCACCAGCCCACAGCCAGGCTCTGTCCCCAGCCCACAGCCAGGCTCTGTCCCCTGCCACTTCACCACAGGTCCCTCCTGCAACTAACTTTTAAATTTAATGGGCGGTCTGAGCCGTTAAGGATTTTTCTGAACTAAGAACCGGATGTTATGTTCTAAACTTGCACATTTTTCTTTTACAGAGATATTTATCTGTATACATTTGAATTTGTTTTATCAGTTTAATTACGCTTTACTGCCATGCCAATGGAAATTACACCACTTTATTCTCAAACAAAAACTGGTTGCAACTTCAGGACGAATAAAACATATCATTACTGAAAGAATTAAGACTGAAAAGGAATATGGGACCCAGAGCATGTTCCTTAACGGGTCCAAACCCACCCCCTGGTACAGGAAGCTATTTGCCACAAGCTACAAAAGGGCACCAAGGACATGCTGAGAGACATTTTGTTTTGTAAGCACATGACAGGAGACCAATCCATGGGACGCACGTGAAGGCACAGCGGACCTGAATTACCACCCAGTGCGATGGTCTCACTCTCACTCACTACAGTAGAACAGACCCCTGTCACCCAGTCACCCAAATTCCCAGTCCGAGAGCCAAAATCCCGACGGCCAATGCAATGAATTACCCATTTCCACACAAGCCTACATGTTCTGCCTACTTCCCATTCAGCAACAACATGGGCTTAGCATCCACAAACAGGACCAACGCTACAGAGCTTCCATGACAACAAAGAATGATGACAGAAGCTGTCACAAAGCAAACAGATACACTGTTTTTATGACAATTTTAATAACACTATGCAATCTGGAATGACAGAACAGCTTTAACAACTAGCTTTCATACATGTTACTTTAAATATATTTCTATGTCCTCAAATTAACCATTTAACTCTCTCCCAGAGAGAAACAGGTTCCAATATCCATTTGTCTACATGTAATCTGGACATAATCAGCGCAGAATCCCCTCTCACTGATCAAACACTAACATGGTCCTACACAATGACTGGAAGCACAAATCATCAGAAACAGACTGATGTCATTAGAACCAGGTGAAGGTCTGTCATCGCTAAAAGACAAACAGCATAGCGATGTTTATGGAGAGGCGTCCAAGAAGGGCTTGTGGATATATTTAGAGAAAAGAGGACCGTGAAAACCACAGGGACACCTTAGTCATTTACTGAGCTATGTGAATAGCCCCTCTGTTCTGAAAATTATACTGTTTGCTCTGTGGATTTCAGTATTTCCAGTACAAGTTTCCATCATAACATATATGCAGGACCTTAATTCAACTTAAAAAAAAAACAGTTTAAAAATGGTATTGATAAATATACTAACAAGATCTCAGAATTATCACGTGAAAGGTCACCTGAAATTACTCATTCCACGGCTACAAAGTAGATAATAAATCCTAATAATCTCTACTCTGATCTATATTTAACATGAGAACCGAATCACAACGATGTACATTATGTGTGGAAGAGTGACAGATCGCCAGTCGGGTTCATATTGTACCGCTTCGGGGTTCCCGAAATTAACCTCACTAATCAAGCAGTCCGCACTGAACCTTTACTAGTTAACTAGTACCCACATTTCCACGCGTAACTTAAGTTGCTTCCATTATAATTAAATATACCGTACACTATACAGAAATGCACGGCTGTCATATTAAGTTACAAGGAGCCGGCTATTATGTAACTTAGTTAATGTTTAACTTGGCTGTAAGTATAACTAAGTACCCTGGAACAATATAAAACTTAAAATATAGCCCATGTGTCTCGCGCTAAAGCTGCAAAGCCGGTTGCACATTAAATAAAATAAACTTTTCGGGACGTTAAAAACGCGGCGACAGTTCCGGCTGCGCCACTTCTTTTTCGGATCTTCTTATATTTTTTGATATTTCTGCGGGAAGTTGCGCGCTGACCTGTTGCGTCCTCTCCGCCGGATTCATCATCACCGCCTGCCGAAAGCGCTGGTCCACGTAGGAGGCCATTTTCTCCCGTTTCAGCCAAACCGGCGCAAAAAAAAACACCAAAGACCGCTGTCTCCTCAGGCAAACATCGGGGGAATGATGGAGCTAAACCCGCAGCACTTTTCCGACCGTCCTGCCGCCGGTCCTTCCCAAAACGGAGGCGGCGTTCCCAGGCCGCAGCGGAGCCTCGGGCTCTGGTTCCTCCTCGACCCCGTCCCCCCGGCGCACTTTCCCCGTGAGGTGCGCCTAGCTCTCCCCGCCCACTCCGGCTTTGGCTCTCTCTAAACGCCGACCTTTATTCTGCCGCAGACGGGGAGCTGCTAACGATTCGGTGGGGCGACTTTTTAAAGTGGCTTCACCATTTGTCCGGGGCCGGCTGATCCAGTTAGCTAGCCAGCCTGCTCTGCCTTTAACACAAACTCAAGAATCCTTCAGGCCAATACATGTATAAATAAAAAAATAAACAGAATACTGGCTAAAATCCCGTTAACGCACAGCTGCTCATTCCGCTGATTTAGGTTCAGCTGGCTTTCATGTAACTGTACACGGAGGTATTGTGTTTAATATTTCTCCATTGGGGGGTGGAGGGGGAATGACAGGATCAAAAGGGATTACAGGGCTGCGGCGCCATGGCGACGGTGAAACGCTGCTCTGTCGCCCCCTAGCGACAGGCGACGGACGCTCGCTCTTCGCCACCCCTTTGGGGTGCGTCTCGCGGAGCCGAGATGGGTGTATTGTCATTTGTTTTGTGTTACATATACGTATACAAATATTCTTTTTATTCAAATAAGTCACGGCAATGTAAGCGAAGCAACAGGACCGTTTAAAGGAAGCGTATCTGCCGTTTGCTTTGTGAAAAGCTGAGTTACATAGCTTCTTAATAAATATGCTGTAAATTGTAACAACGGACAATCTAATAACAGAGCAACAGTAATATTTATTAATATTTTAAATGTAAAACGGACAAAATTAAGAGAAAATGTACTAATTTAGTATTCAATTAAAATGTACATGAGTTTCACCTTGAATTCAGCCTAAATTTAACATTTATTCGTTTATTCAATGTTTGTTTTTGTTTTGCAGGAAAAAAAAACATGCACGGCATGCATTATTGATGCGCCTAAAAACGAATGACCATTCCGTGCGTTGTGCCTAGCGATTGTCCTCAGGCGTCAAACGAGTCTGATTACGCCACTGCCGCCAATGGGCACCCTAATCAGCATACAATGGAAAGGGAAGAGACTGAAAAGAACAGCACAATGACGGGAAGCCATAAAGGAAATAAGCCATTGCTTACAGACAGAGGGAATCAACAAACATTCGGCTTTTGACGTCTGTGTGGATGCAAAACAAATCTTTCACATATGGTCACTAAAACCAGTGCTTGATTGGCTATATCTAAACATATGTATTATACCACTGGTAGTATTATTAAGAACGTGCATATACTGAAAATAAACAACAATGCATTCGTGCTAGTAAATCCATAATTCAGTTTTATATCTTCAGACATTCATCTGCACAGACAGTTGTGTCTTTATTTTATTATATTGCTATTAATCTTCTGTCATTTTCATGCAATAATGAATGAAGGCGTGTCACAACCTTCCTTTTCGCGTCGGGGGGGGGGGAGGCGGGACAGAATAGCCAGATGGGAGGTAACGCTTGGGTGGCTGGATCCACACATACACACACACACACACACACACACCAAGAACCAATTACCAGTGGTCATGTTAGGGCTGCATTTCACCGACTTATTATTTAGTTAATAGGAAGGGGCGCTTTTGCTGACGAAATTGAGGACTGCAGAGTGAAACTGGGTCACCTCGCCCGGTGTAACGGTGTGTGACCCCTGTCTCTGAGCGTACCCTGACATGGGCTAGGTATGACGTCAACTGTGTGGGGGGGGGGGGGGGGGGGTGGTCCTACACCTCTAGGGCTGCCCCCACAATGTAACAAAAACCTGTTTTTTTTTTTTTGACGTTGTGGGGTCCATTTTTCAGGTCCCCACAAAGACCTGTGAATCTGAAAAACTAAAATGCACAAATTCCTGTATTTTCTTTGGTTACTTATGGTTAAGGTTAGGGCTGGGTAGGGGTAAAGCTTGTCATTGTTGGGATTAGGGTTTTCCTATAGAAATGAATGGAGAGGCTATACATTGTCTTATATAATAATATAATAAGCCTAAATACAGTGGAAAAACAAGAAAACGTGCAATATATTATGCAAAGACTGGTCTATGTTCCATTGCAAGCTTATTAAATGATTTTTTTTTTTTTTTTTTTTGCAAAGCCTATTGTGAAGCATGGGGCACGTTATTCTAGTGACTTTTTAGACGAAAGAGAAAGTATGTCGGTAAGCCTAAAAAGACGGAACGGCTAACAGATACTAAACGTCACAGCAAGCTAATCTTTAAATCAGGCTTTTGTTCCTTTTTTAAGAAAGGAATTAGATTGAGTAGTATTTATTTTCCGTCACGACTAAGGTGCTATTACGGAGATCCGTGAATCCCCCGCGACTGCAGGCTGCCACCTTCCCACCACCTTCCCTACTTCGGACAAGCAGCCGGCAAGATCGTGTGCCAGACGAGCGTATAATTAATACTCTAATAGGGAATACGGCCCCTATTAAAGTGGCTGCCTTATTAAAGTTTAAAGTTTTTTTTCTTATATTAATTGAAAAAGACAATACGGATCAGAAGGGATGATATTTTGGTTAGATTAATTTGCTGGCGAAAAGTGCACGATGCAGCACAAATACAGTATTTATTTATTTACTTTATTTTAAAATATTTGTTATAGTTTTAACACCTGGCCAAATATCATAGAGAGCACCCGCATTTAGATCAAATGTATCCAGGACTAAACGCAGTTCGCCCCAAAGCCAAACAGCGCCACCTGCTGTCAGCGGAAAGCATCGTAGCGTTTCGTCAACGCTTCGCCTGCTCTTTGCCGTGTCTCACGTGTGTTAATTTTAGTGCTGCAATATCCGGTTACAGAGAGACCAAAGTAATAACATGGGTAATGTGCATCTGCTCAGGTACCGGTTTTCAAATATCCAAATGAAAGACGTTTTTTAAATTGTTTCATACGACAAACGGCGTAGGAGAGAGTTTCATATCGGGGAACACAAATTCGTAATTTACACATAAATGTCAACTTATTTGAGGTGATTAATAGATCCAAGTTAAGTATTGGGGGGAGGGGGTATAGCGGCCTCCCCCTGTTCCTGAGCCCTTGCCTACACTGAACAAAAGACACAAAAAAGTACCAGTTTGTACCTTTGCTTGTCACTGGGGCTGTTCCTCCAAAGCTCTGCCAATTGTACCCTTTGCTGTAGGTAATTATACCTTTTAGTGTAATTTAAGGTACAGAAAGGGGCTCTAAAGAACATCCACAAGGTATGAACAGCATTAATGTACCCCCAATGCACAAAAACGTTCCTCATAGTCCATTTACTTACAACTAGTGTACAGTTGGCAGACCCTTGAGGGTACAGCCCAGGTTACAAACCAAGGCACAGATTGGTGCTCTATTCTCTGACAGAGTGTGTCAATAAGTGATGGGAAAAGCCCCATATCTCTCTGCCAAGTAGCACCGGTTTGCCTGAATTTATCAAACACTACAAAGGAACACGCTGCTAACGTCATGGAAACGCACAGCTACGCTGCTAACGTCATGGAAACGCACAGCTATGTCTGACACCCAGTCTCAAGTTGTTGAATACGTTGTCAGACATTGTGATGGTGAACAAACATCAACCATATAACGAAGGGCGTTTTACTGATCCCAGTTAACATAGCTGTGTATAATTGGACTGCAGTGGGAATCCAGAGGAGCACGAGGAAGTCCATGTGACACATGGGGTGAATGGGGGTGGGATGAGAGCGCCCACCCCTGGAGGTTTCAGGCATAGCACACACACCCCCATATTACAAATAATGTTCAAACTGATAGGGATTCCTAGGGTCACAAATGTCTGCATGCAACCATTATGCAGATACGGTTTTTGGGATTCATTCTAACAAATAGATGCCTCTTTATGTTGGTATTATAGGGAAACACAAATACAGTCATACACAGAGTCAGGAGCATGTGGTAGAAGCTTCAAAGGGGGCTGGAATGAAGTATTACCTCAGAATCCTATTACATACAGGACCTCTACGAAAGATTTTCTTAAGTTCAAATGTCGCCGCAAGCTAGTAGCTGTCAGCCTGATTCCATCTGAACGCTATAATCATCGTTTATGCTTAATTAACAGACAAACAGCCTCAATTCAAAGAGTGGCGTGAGAGGCACTGAAGGCTCAGATTGGGCACAATGTGAATTCTGTCAGGATCCTTGGGAATGTCCCAGACCGTATGTTACCTGCCGGCCTGACTGAGGCTCCAGAACCACCTGGGGCCCTTTCACTTCATTGGTTCTCCTGAAGCCTCAGCCAACAGCCAATCAGCAGTGCTCCAAGATGGGGGGGGGGGAGGTGATGTACAGCTCAGGAGATGGCATCCTTAGATTGGCCTAGTACTGAGGTTCTGGGTGTACCTGGAATCTCCCCTTCCCGTAATGGTTCTGGAGCTCCAACGTCAGGGTCACAGATGATGGATGATGGTTCCACCACCTACCTCCCAGATCCACCTGCCGCACCAGGTCTGCTGCATTTTCAATGCACACTTTCCATCTGCTTTTGCCTACAGTAAGACTCCATGAGGAATGAAGTTAATGCAAAATGACATAATGACATAATCACTCGGAAGCCAAAAATGCAAACTCAGCCGCAAACTGGAAATCTGGCAGGTTAAAAAAAAACAAAAAACAAAACAAAAAGCTGCACATTTCATTAACACGCAACATGGGACTCACTATGAATCTAAATATCACCGACATTTAACTCAGATATGTGACAAATAAATCTCATCTATAGCAATCATTAAAATAGGTGTATAATATTTTACAAACAAGGGCCCAGTAGGACCCTGTATTGTCCTTTTATCTCCCGTGAACTTTGTCCTACTTGCAGGAAGATAAATTACCACAGGGGGGCACTGTTGTTTACTGTCAATTTCTCCTTCACCATCTTTCATGCGGTACAACTTACAATATTCACATAATTAAACACATACAGACTTCAGCTGGTGTTTCGTACAGCCTGAGCGCTGTACATAGAACAGTTAATCACAGGGATCTGACAGTATGTGAAAAGGCAATCATTTGACTTAATTACGTTGTTTTTTTTAATATGCTTCTTACCTCATTTCCATAGGCTTGATATCATTTGCAATTATTCTCTTTACACTTAACATTTAAATCTTTTCCAGTTATAACAACAAGTACAATTGTACATTCCTTTGTCACAAAACATAACTTTTTATAATAATTATTTCACCCAAAAACTGTAAATTCAGTATTTTTCCAAGTAAAGGCTGAACGTTTTCTTAAAAAAGAAAAATCGAAAAGATCAATATATGAAAATAAACTGCATGAATGAAAAGCGATCTGATGCCTGTGATGACCTTAGGGCAGTCTTTCCCAATTCCAGTCCTCAGGGACCCACAGACAGTCCATGTTTTTGCTCCCTCCCAGCTCCTGGTAAGGTCCCCGAGGACTGGGCTTGGAAACACTGCACTAAGGTCATCACTGCAGACACTTGGTTTGGGGAATAACGATCATCACGAGGACGGAAAAAAAAATATCAGGAGAAACTATTCTATTATGGGGGAATCTTGGGAGAAGGAGAAATGTCTCACAAATAAGCGCACCTGCAAACATTTAAAAACACGGAGCGTCCAGGTGCTCAGAGTTGGACTGTATGACTTAATGAACAGCATGAGTGGATTCTTCGCGGATATTTTTAGCATTTCCATCTCATCACGCCACCGAAAGAAAACACCAAGTTCCACACCCTGGCAATAACGTTTTTGACTGAATAGCTGAAACAATCTACCTGATTTATATCTACATCGTCTTTAGTAATGGCCCCTTGATGAGAGTCATTTCTTTCACATGTCAGCTACACTGTCATGCCACTTGAACAGATAGACACACGTTCCGTTCCTGCTCTTTTGTGGGAGATGTCGAGGTGCTTCAAAGGTGTCGGTGGGGCTGGCCAGATCCTCGGGAGGAGATGACGGGATCTGGACACCTGCCTGCAGAGGACACATCCCCATCCAGGTGGACGGCGTCGTGTGCTGAGGATGCCTGCTGGACAGAGGCCCCCGCTGTCTGTAGCTACCCCACACCTGAAGGATGGTCTCCTTGAACGGACGCGTCGTCAGCGTGTAGAGTATGGGGTTGAGGGCGCTGTTGATCGGCAAGATGAATATCACCACCCAGGAACTGATCGTACCTGTGGACAATTAAGCATCTTTGATATCTGTTCAGAAGTTACTCAGCATGAAAAACCTAACCAATACATATTAGTCTATTAAGTCGAATCAGGATCAGAATAAGAATCAAGCACAAACGTGCACAAGGAATGATTATTAAATCATTAATAAAAGACCCATCTGCAGCAGGAACAGCTCTGCTAGTCTGATGCCCATCTCTGCCAGTCTGATGCCCGTCTCTGCCAGTCTGATGCCCGTCTCTGCCAGTCTGATGCCCGTCTCTGCCAGTCTGATGCCCGTCTCTGCCAGTCTGATGCCCGTCTGATGCCCATCTCTGCCAGTCTGATGCCCGTCTGATGCCCGTCTCTGCCAGTCTGATACCTGTCCACAGTCGCTGAACACTCTTAATGCTGCACTTTCTCCTGATGGCACAGTTGTATTATTAGGTTCTTGCTTTGTTTGATAGATACTGTGTAGCTCCTGCTCTAGTACAGCTCACACTTGGGCATTCATTAGAAGCTCGGCCTAGCAGAAGTTATGCCTAGTCAACAAATAGCACATTACTAACTCATAATTCAGGAACTCCTGTTTGTAATGTGCCATTTGCCTCACTTGTACGTCGCTTTGCACAAAAGTGTCTGTAATGTAAATCACTTGCCTGGTATTTCTACCTGCATCAGAGACAGAATCTTAAGCACAAAAATGGGGAGCCAGCAGAGAGAGTCGGTGATGACGATTGAGAAGAACCTCTTAGCGATGGCCACCTCCTTCTTCATGTGGTTACTGTACACTGTGGCCCGTGTTCCTGTTCTTTGTATGTTGTAGAACATGTTTCCGTAGGACAAGACAATGACAAGAAAGGCTACCAGGTTCAGCCCTGTGAACAGTGAGACCAAAGCGTGTTAGGATCTCCTAGCGTGTAGATGTAGGTCTTTCTAATGTGTCAGGAGTAGCAGATAAAATATGCAAAATCATTAAAGTTGGGATGGCATTTGTCAAAATGTAGATGGAAAATAATCCATTAGAAGGGCCACCCTTTGCCTTCAGAAGACCTTCAGTCCTTCTTGGACTTGCCTTTTAAATCCTGAACTATGTGCAGTGGGATATTGGACCATTCCAGAAGAATAAAAGCCACCAGTTCTTTGAGGGATGAAGGGCATGTAAATGTTCTCGAAGCTTCTGAACATCCCTTAAAGGTTCAATGATGTTTAGATCTGGTGGTTGGTGAGGTCACGGAACTTTGAAGCTTCATCTTGGCAGTCATGAAACTACGCAAATTTATTCATCAGTGTTTATGGGGACATTGTGAAGGGGCAGTTTGCCCCATATGGTGCATCTGGTCTTGTAGAGCAATCATCAGGATCTAACGACTCCTGAGGACTCCTGTCCAAAACCATAATAGATCCCCCACAGTGTTTGACACTTGCCAAAGTGCTGACTGCCAGGCTTCTTGTAAAACTGAAATATCCAGATATCTGCCATTCGACCTAATACTCAATTCAATTTTATTTGTATAGCATTTTCACAACGTTGCATTGTGTTAAAAGCACCTTACATTTTCCCCTTTCCAAGCCCCCAGTAAGCAAGCCAGAGGTGACAGTGGCAAGAAAAAACACCCAAGAAGGAAGAAACCTTGCAAGGAACCAGACCCAAAGGGGGAGCCCATCCTCTAGGGGGCAGCAGAGGAAGCCCTAACCCTAACCAGACCCAAAGGGGGAGCCCATCCTCCAGGGGGCAGCAGAGGAAGCCCTAACCCTAACCAGACCCAAAGGGGGAGCCATGCTCTAGGGGCCCGGGATCAGTCGGTAAGAGGTCGACCAGGGACAGACTACGCATGAATGACACAGAACGGCAGGCTCTTCATGGAAAGTGACAGTGAGATATGTCACATCAGTTACTTTGCCTGTAGATTGGACTTGGTCTGCTGGGTTGATCTCAATAAATTGTTAACCAGTTATAAGAGAAAATCACAAAAGAAGCAATATATGCATGTGCTCTATTCAGGTGCACCAAGCATGTGATTTGTCCCAAAGTCCAAAGCTTCCAGTAGCTTCTGCATCTACTCGCAGAAGCAGTAACTTCACTTAGCACAAAGGTCGTTTGAGGTCGTGTCACTCATCTGCGAGGCACCGAATTAATTCCGACTGGCAGAGCTTCACAAACCACCTTCACAAGCCAGTGCAGCCCTCTGAGAAAGAAAATGGCTACATTCAAGGGAGAGAAAGGAACAGAGACCCAAGAAGCCTGAGCAAAATCTCAGCAAAAAACAAGATCCAATACTTACACAACTAAACCCTGCAGCGGTCACTCTCCGAACGACCCCCCTTTAAACGTTTGGTCGTGGCATCGCCCTGACCACCCCCCCTCGCCTGCTTCAACACGCAGTGTTCCTGCGAGCCTGGTGCGGAAAAACCCATTACTGGGGGGGGTATAAGTGCCGAGCAGCTGTGGAGAATGTGGGATCGGCCCCCCAGGGTGTGGCAAGCCAAGTCGTGTATTTTATCTACAAGTCTGCTTGCCTAGTATCCTGCGTTTGATTCTCTTTCTCAGAGTAGTAAGTTGAAGAAAAACGTCATGAAAATGCGTTGAAAACGTCACTTCCTGTTGGAAACAAGCCCCCTTTCCAATGTTTATGTCGGAGAGAATTTTGTTGTACGAGATTCCTGTGTCGTCATTACAGTCAACAGTAATTCTATTCTGTAAAAATATTTTGAAATGTTTATTTTGTTGAAATTATATTATATTAAATTATATTAATAGTTATAAAAGTAATTGCACACAGTCGATTTAGAGAATACTATATCATGAACATAAACGGGGGTGACTGTGGGGGAGGGGGGGGCAGTATGCTTCCTGGGCAGAAGCCCCACCCAGCTTCCCTAATCCATCACTCCGCTGCTCATCTGACTCCTGCCGTCTCTCCTCTGGGATGCTCCCATGGCGATTACCCACATCTTCCACTTTGCCCGGACGAGAACCGTTTGATTGTTTGCGAAGCCTGAAAGTTAATTAGAGTTGCGGGTGCAGTAATTCCCCCCCCCCCTCGCCCCAGGGAGCCTCAAACACCTGATTCGAATCCACGAGCCGTAACAGACCCCTTCCGAAAGCCGTAAACGAAAACGCCCCAGAGGGAGACACTGATCAGTCAAGAACGATAAGGCCAATATACTGCTCTCCAAACGCTGAACACATCAGCGCTCTCCAGAATCTGCCCCGGGAATACTGATTCCTTCCGGTACCAAGACCGATCCATTTACTGCACGATGCTAATGGAGGAGAAAAAAAAATGTGAAAATGAAGCAAGTGGTTTTGCCCATTCATCACCAGAGAAATCCCACTGGGACAACAGCAATCTGGCTTTGACCCCAGAGACACAGAAGGGGTACGACTACCAGATCTCCTCGGGATTCAAACCTGTGACCATCAGAAGGGTGGTGGCAGCCAAAAGGCACATTCTCGGGCTATGAGAGGTCTTCAGCCTGCTCAGAAAACCCAAGGAGATGAGTTAAGAAGCTCAAACAGGTCAATAGTTCCACCGACCAAAAAGAGCCAACACCATGAGTTATTTTATTTTACAGCAGGATTACGTAGGGCGCCTTTACACTACTTTTAGTATGGTACTCTCTGTTCTTTGGCCTTTCCATTGTCTTCCAGTTGAGTTTGAGTACCAAAAGTTCCAGTTATAAAAGTGCCAAGCAAGCTGGGGTATTACTTTGGTACTTTGTGGTGGGACTTGAAAGGAAACTTTGTCGATTGTTAGGCAAATAGCCTGCTGCTGAAACACAGTACAAAAAAGTACTGAAAACAGCCGCGAACCCAGAAAATAAAGTAAAAAACCAAAAGTGATTTGGTCGTAGGAATAGATACAACAAAAAGATCTGGACGGCATGACAAGACATGAAAAAGTAATTTGTTGAGTATATTAAGTGTCCTAGTGGTGCGAGCATATAATAAATTTTGTTGTAATAAATATTGGGGTACTTATAAAACACATCTCACAAACCCGCCTTCGACTGATTTTAATGGCAAGGATGAAAATGATTACGATTTTCTTGGAGAATCTATGTACACAAACGCAATGGAGGTAAAACTTTAAACTGATCTGTAAACATAAGAATCTATAAAAGGAATAATAATTAAAATTGCAAAGCTTGCCAATTTTTATTTCCCTATGACAGAGTAACACAGTAAAAATATTTTAGGGAAACTTTAACCCCCTGAACCCCCCCTGCACTATAATGTCTGTACAGGATTGAAAGTTAAAAAAAGCCTTATTTTAATCTAGCTGACTAGCGTAAGAATTGGATGTGCATAAAATGGATGTTGGTATTAATATCGCACGTCATCCAGCCCTACTATATACTAATATACTACAGGCATTTTTTGAATTCAGTACAAAGCACATCACCTCACATTGTGATGTCATTCAGCGCCGGTACCAGATTTTACGCCAGTAGAAAACCAGCACCTTGAAGTACCGTACTTTCGGTATTTGGCTGCTCGGCCAAAGAGCATCACCCTTCTCCAGTACCCTCCACGGCCAGAAATGGTCTCACAAGCCCAGCTGATCCCAAGCGCCAACGCTGATCTCCGCCCCCCCCCCCCCCATGCATTCCCGTCTGCTCCAGTGTTCAGCCTCACCAAGGTCTCCACCACCATGCCAGCAATTAAGAAAAGGAAACTGAAGCCCTAAGAGGGGGGGGGGGGGCAGCAGAGATCCCTCCGGTTTCCTCAACTGAAAACCAGGCTCACCTTCACGGGTCTCTGACGCTCAAAACGGCTCCGATGCTGATGAGTCTGACTTGGCAGAAGCCAGAGGTAATCCTGCATCAGAGCCTTAATTGAAATTTCAGTCCTACCCCAGGGGTTAAGAGCAAAAATCAATTACAGGTACAAGGAGGAGGAACAAAAAATAAATAAATTACGCATGCCGAATGCAAATTCAGATTTTCTGTGGGCAGATACAATGACCCTCTCTCTCGCTACCCACCCCCCTCCCCACCGGCCAACCAAAGATTTCCAGGAAACCCGCTGCTGGAGTGTTATGGAGCCTTTCACGGCCGTCTCCAAGCTCCCGGGAAAGCCGCAGGAGGGATCGGCTTTCTGATTGGCTGGGACCCCTGGCATTCGCCAGGCCGAAGCGCAGAACAGCATCCAGGGACCAGCTCAGCATTCGTGCCTCACACCACCCGGCACGTTCACTCGGGGAGGGGGGGAGGGAGGGGGGGAGGGAGGGGC
>JAODJU010000014.1:4549105-4562705 GCA_026776725.1 Gnathonemus echidnorhynchus
CAGAGGAAGCCCTAACCCTAACCAGACCCAAAGGGGGAGCCCATCCTCTAGGGGGCAGCAGAGGAAGCCCTAACCCTCCATTATTCTGCTCACGTGCAGCCCCCCACCGCAGCACTCACCAAGGAAGATGGCAATGGAGTAGACCTGAGCCCCAGTGCTTTCTGGCTGCTCTGAATGCAGGGGAAAGCACACACCGTTAGTGCCGTAGAAGTTCCGGAAGAAGTGCTTGCCCGCCAGCGGCGTGAAGGCAATGGCGAAGCCCAGGATCCAGATGAGGACGAGGATGCTCACCGTCCGCCCCCGGCCCGGGGCGAGGTAACGGAACGGGTAGACGATGCAGATGTGCTTCTCCAGGGTCAGGTAGGTGAGGAGAAGGACAGAGACCTCGGTGGACAGCATAGCCAGTGAGCCCACCACCTGGCACTGCAGGCTGTCCATCCAGGCCTGGGCGTGCCGATTGTACTCGCCCCGGAACTTAATATCGTATGCACCAATCAGGAAGAGGTACACGCCCATCAAGCCATCAGCACCTAGACGGCAAAGCGGACGCGTTCGCAGGATGGCCAACTCTGTCATAGTCTCTCTGTATCAAAAGTTACATGGGATTTGCAACAAAAAGTCACTATATCTGCCTCTTATGCCTGAATTTGAAAACCAGCATATTCTTAATTTATTTCTGTCACTCAAATACAATCTTACAGCCCAGGGGTTCTGAAATTGTAGGTTAATCCAGACCCAGCCAATAATTCACCATATGCATCAATATGGTTAATGTAAAAAGGCTTGACTTGGTTTGAACTACAACAATACAATGCAGAACCACCAAGCTTCGGACACGCAATACAGTCAAAACAATCAGCGACCATCAAGTCTTTATGTTGAGTTCCCATCATTGCTATATATGCTAATGTATCTACAGAAAGTTATTAATTCATTAAAGTTCCAGACCTGTGACTTTGAACAAATATCTGATCAAAAAGTTTGAGAACCCCTGATATAGACCATTGATGATGCAAGTAAATGATATATTTTGAATCAGGGGCATCAGGAATGCTGTCTGGGATATTGTTTATATTTGATAAGCTTAGAATAAAGCATTTATATTATGTTTTGATTTTCTTACATTTGTACATTTCCTTGAATTTTGCATACAATTCTCTAAGAATCAATGGGCAACCGGGAAAAACACAATATTGATGAATATAAATTTTATGTGCGTGACCTGACAAAATAATCCATATTTAGAAAATACGGCAGTAAACAAACCAATGAATAAACAAGCCGATGAGCAGGACTACTTACAGCAAAGGGATATGATACAGAGAGCATGTAGCTTATTCTCGGATCGTATGTACGACCGCATGCAGATGACAAAGACGTTGCCGAAGCAGGTGACGCAGGACACGACCCAGACAAACACCCGCAGCACGATGTTGGCCAGCAAGTCTTCAAAGGAGGAGATGCCGTCTGTGTTGGGCTTGCAGCTTCGCACGTGAGGGGCGTAACCACAGTACTGGAACTTCTTAAAGTATCTGAACCGGGGGGTGGGGGGGGAATTGGAGTTTGACTGTGTAAGACTAGGCACTTAAAAATCCTCAGACTATACAGGGTTCACTGCAGTACACCCCCCAGTAATCACAAAATCCATTGGCTTTTAATAATTAAAGCCCTAATCAAATATGAAGCCTGATGTATTAGCATATTTGATTTATAATTATGCAAAAAACTTTTAGCAGACAAATTTTAGAAAATAGGTTGTAGAAAAAAAAGAGATAAAATCAAACATTGATAAGCAGATTTTGGTTATATTTTATTATTAGTACATTACGATGATATACTGTACTACTCTATATCTCTTTTTACATTCAGTATATAATTCTGTCACCAAAAGAAGCCAAATATTAAAGAAATGCTCACATGTGAGTCAGACTTTTCAGAGGTTCAAACATTCTTCTCTGTATGTTCCCAATCTCTATTCCTTCTATGCTCCTAGGAATCATGACAGCACATTTTATCCTGGACTCAATCCCATTAAAGTCAGAAACATCGACTTCAATCACTTATTCTTCTGTACTGGAGTTTTACGTAAAAGTTATCAGTTTAGAAAGGAATTTCAGACCAATCAATAAGGGTATATTCACATTCTGTAAAACTGTTAATTTTATATTTTACTTTATGATCCACTGAGCACTAAAAGTTAATAATAGAAAAACATAACTTACAGGGATTTCAGCTGCTTCAGGTTAGCAAAGTGCTCCAGTTGTAACTCCACAATGGGATTGTATGAAATGTTTCTAAACAATATAAGCACAAAAACTGACCAACAGCTGTAACTCTGCAGACCATATAAGGGCACAGTTAGCTAACAGGCATCAGGGGTAGAACTACATTTTGAAATCCAATATCTTTAAATGCACCAGCATAACAACTGAATTCAATCATTTAGAACTTCATAGAAACATGTTTCTGGAGAGACTTACAGTTGGAGAAGATCGGTGAGACTGACAAACTGCTTTCTCGGGATATTTTCAATTCTGTTGCTGGACAAATCTCTGAGAAAGTATGGGAGAAAATACGAATCTCTCTCAAACAACAACCATATCAACATCCCTTTTAAAGAAAACAACAGTGTTACGTTACCAGCTCTGAGTAATTTTGTACGTGTATTATTCCATTGTATTTATCAGATGGTTTTATCTAAAGCAATAAATATTTTTTGAGAAAGTAGGTCAGACAGTCCTCGGAGCTATTGGGGGTTAAGGGCCTCACTCAAGGGCTCAATGGTGACATCTCTCTGCCGACTCTGGGATTTAAGCTGGCGACCTTCTGATGACAGGCTTAGCATGCTAACCCTCCACATCTCACACCAGGCCCCGCATAACCACACTTACGACTGTAGTAAATACAACAATGGATGTAAAGGCACCAAGGAAACGATGACTCACAGTTCCCCAAGCTTCTGCAACGGTAAGAAGGCTCCTTCATCTAAACGGGAGATTCTGTTACGTTGCAGGACGCTATGAAACACACGTCATAATTTATTACGTTAACTGTTCTTTACTGTTGTCTGAATGAAACTAATTACTTATAGATTTGTTGGATGGGTTATTTGTTTCGTTAAGATGAGAATAAAATGAGTCTGCTTTTGTTCAAATCATACTCAAAGTCAAATCATACTCAAAGTCAGAAGTGCAGACTTACAGCACGGTCAGCATGTGACAGGAGCAGAGGGACACGTTCCCAACGCTCTCTATACGATTACCTTCCAAATCACTGAAACGCAGAGATTTGATGTGAATTCACATGCTTTGAAATCACAGGATGGGCTTTGCAATCATTTACCTAGCTACCTTCTAATGACACACAAAATGAAGCTTCATGAACCATTTACTTGATGTACTTTGTTCATATTAAGGGCACAGAGCATGCCCAAAAGTAAACCAAGAGCACCATCTAGTGGAGTCAAAAAATACAGCATATGGTTCAAGAAGTTTCATTTTGTCCATCACTACGACTTTCATTGATGTCATGTTGCATCTGTCCTCTTATACTAAGATAAGGCTCAGATGCGCAGTAATTTACAAAATTTAACTTACAGCCAGTTCAGTCTGGGCATCCCCTGACAGATGTCATCCAGATGTACTAGGGCATTATTCAGCAACACCCTAAAAAACACACAAAAAAAATCTCAAAAAGTAGAACTAATTCACCCCTACTGTTTGTAAACCCCATTTATTATTTAATAATGTATTGCTTCATAAAATACTGGTAAAACTTACAAAAGGACCAGTGAGTTTAATCCTGAGAAGGTCTTGGTTGAAATCTGACTGATTTTGTTGTTTTCCAGTATCCTGTAATGTCAAACACAATGATGAACAACATCACATGGGTGAATTACTGGTTATTCAGTAATAAAAGCACTGGTTTTGGCATGAATTTCAGTCCTGCCTCACCAGAGGACTCCTTTATCAAAGTAATCAGTAATCATTTTCTCATTTCTCAATATTCAGGCAGCCCATTGGACACAAACCAACAATCATGTCAATGTTTACATCTGGGAATATTTATCATGCGGTGGATGCAAACTTAAAACGCACATGTTCTGATTAACACAAAATGGCTCTGGGCTCCCTGCAACCCTGAAACTGGGACAGAAATACCCAGGTAGCTATTGTATATTTAGTTATTTTAGCATTGCAAAGACACTCCATGGTGAAAAAGCAAAGTATGAAGTAGTAACAAGACTACATGCTATCAAAGCGGGGCACTGACTACTGGTACGACTATCAGTGTAGCTATGACCAAACACAGAGTGTATTTGTGTAAGACAAACGCTAATCGAAAAAATCAGACTGCATTTACACATTTCATGCTTTCTGGAACCAAGAAAGAGATTTCTTGTGAACAGCCACAGCTGTACACGAAAAACTAGCTATTCCTGTCCTTAAGAAACTTTCTCTGATCTCGCAAATAAAAAAACAATTCTTTTGTATCTGTGGTTTTTCCGTGACATGAAAAACACTGCACTTCTCTGATAGCTGTTTCTTAGCACAATTTTTGTCATATGACCATTTAGACCAAAACTTTAATTTATTTCTTACGTCAAAAATTAATGTATTGTAGAATGTAGAAAAACTGGACAATGGGACAAAGACAACTTGTGTAAAACTGGTAAGATGAAGTCATGTGAAGCTGTTGTCCTTAAATGAAAGAAAAAAAAAACTCAGTTTCCTAAATTGAGGCCCTACTATCATCGGCTAATTCATAAAAAAAGCCTTCTTAACACATGTCTTAGTCATAGTCGGACAATTCACAAGCCTTACACTCTGAAAATCTACAATGAAATCCCATAATGCATCACAATCGATGCTAGACCATTCGAAACTGAAGATTATGTGGCAGCTCAGTATCTTCAAAGAAGGCAGCGACGTGAAAGACAGCTATGGGGAAAATCTGCAGCTCACAGCTTAAGATAATCAGAGAGACAGCAGAGCAGATCCTGAACTCCGGCATGCGGGTATCTCCCACAGCAGAGGGCCAGGACAGCCCTTTGGTAACCCCTTCCTGAACCATCTCCAGCAGCCGTCAACAGCAGTGAAGTGAAAGAGCATCATTTTGCAAATCGTTGTGCCCTTCATCTCACTGAGCTTGTCAGCCGGCTGTATATCAGGTCTCCTCAACCACAACTCCAGCAACATGAAGTAAAGCAGCTGTAATGAAAAGGTGGTCCAACGGTCTCATGACAGCTGTTGTTCGTAGCTACAGAGCCCTGGAATGAACCGGCACCGATAAGCTAACACTCATGGCTTAAGACACCTGAAGGAGACTTAGAGATAAACACGTGGTTTTTAGTTTGGATTCCCTCCCACTAACAGCCCGGTGAGTGACAAGTGAGCGAACGCTGGCTGAACGCTGCTGATCCAGAAGAACCGAACACAGGATCTTAAATTATCTCCAGCAGTAAGATGCCTCTCGCAAGTTCCTAATCAAAACCTATAAAAACAGTGGTGCGGACGACAGACACAACCAAGATAGCGTAATAAAAATCGGCAAGTTGGACGGGCATCAAAGCGAATCTGCGTTTGCAGCAGTTACCCAAATCCAAGGCGGCTTGCAGACCGAACGCGGCACGCGCTGTGGAGTTCGTGCATCCATCCAAAAAAAAAAAAAAAAAAGTTTGCGCTCAATGCGCTGCTGTCATTTCGTTGTCGGCTCGGCTCATACGGCTCTGGAAACTCAGACAGGAACGATTGAAGTTTCTTCTCCATCTCGATTTCTGTGTCCAGTTCAGTACCTTTTTTCGCGCGACAATGCGTCACACCGCGCAGCGGTCAAAGTTCATCCTCTTCAGGTATTCTCCTGGGATGCTTTTTCAGCCGTCCTGATGGAGTTCCCACACACATGCTGAGCTCTCACTGCAGCTTTGCTCTCTGCTCCATTCTCTGGCCAAACTCCTCCAAAACCATTTCTGCTATGTTTAGGTCAGGTGGTCACATCATGTGATGTGACACAATCACTCTCCTTTGTAGGTGGCTTGTTCCTTATTCTCTATGTTTAATAAGTATAAACAAAACAATCAATGAAATTAACAAATATTCACAAGAAATGCTTTGGAGAACTTACAACCATTCCAGCTTGTGAAGGTCCCTGAAAGTGCCTGGCTTGAGAGTAGATATTTTATTGTAACTCAAATACCTGAAGAAAAAGAAAATGGAATGAATCAAGAATAAATGCATTTGAATCCATTTTATTGCAACAAGCCGCATAGTCTAAATGAGACAATAAAATCAAGGACATCCATCATCTGATTACATTGAGAACATCCATTCCTCTACACATCTCCAGACTGCTCAGGGTGACGGGACTGTCCAAACTGCTATCATAGCGGTGAATAATGATACATAATCATTTTCAAGCTTTTCAGACTTTTAACCAAGAATCAGGATAAGCTAAAAACAAATATCAAGGAAGCTATTGGACACACTTAACTAATATTCAAGGAGCTCTGATCTTAGGAGGTCTGTGGTCACCTTGGTAGTGGGCAGTTTAAGCAATATTACTGAATCATGAGTGTAATTTAAACTGGACATCGAAATGAAAAGAAATCACTTCCAAGATCTGATACATAAATGGTCTTTTAAATGCATGTCATAATTACGAGCTTCAAAATGCATAAACTAGTCAGGCTGCTCTGAGGAGATACTTCTTTTATTCATCAATTTCAGTTCAACGAAATTAGTTTTATAGTGGCTATATTTGCAAGGAAGTAGAATAATGAATGAAGACTCACAGTCTTGTTAGATGATAAAGTCCTCTGAACGCGTTCGGGTGCACAGCTCGAATTCTGTTGTGCTGCAGATATCTGTATATATGAATAAAGACAATATTTCAGCAATATATGTCTGCTTTAGGCAGCTACATTCAAATTCATTTATGTGTGAAAATCATTCATAGTAAAAGCTGCATTTGTCTCCATCAGGCAGACATACACTTGGTACACAATAAACACTTAGGTTTATGGCATAGATCCTACTGTCACGTCCCTCCGTCCAGCCCTCTCATGTGCCACGCCCACCTTGTTACCCTCGTGTGCATCCCGATTGTTACCAGCTGTTTCCTGTCATTTCGGCTTGTCTTGTGTATTTCAGTCCGCGTTCAAGTCTGTTTCCCCAGGTCTGTCATAGACATTTTTACCGTGTTGTTCTGCCAGCGATAAACCCCCTTGTTCTGGATCTCCGTGTGCCTGACCCTGCCTCCCCGCTCCCCGTTCGCTCGCCCTACACACGGTCATCACACCTACCCCAACAGCAACCTGAAACCTTACCCAACGATATAGTTCAAACATCTGGGAAGAAAATGTAATAAATTTACGGTGTAAAACCAGCAGGTTAGTCCCTTCATTTTATTATCTCTAGATTTCCAAAGAGAGTCATGAGTATATTATTTACTTGATAATGCAGTGGAAAATAAAACAACTTATACCTCATACTTTATACCAGGAATTGTGTACCTGTAATTCCCTGGAGAAATATGTCTGCGGAAAGTGTTTTGATTATGGGGAAAAAAAACTATGTAGGTAAGGTTTTTATATATGCCGTCCATGATAAAAATAGCATTTTTGATCAAAATGTCCATCAGAATTCGTCACGGTGATGACCCCAGTACTATACAAATATTTTGGCTCTTTTTTAGGAACTTACAGTTTCTGAAGGTTCTGATATTTTAAGAATATGTCGGCATTCAGCTTCCTCAGTCTGTTATGCTGAAGGGACCTGAGGATGACACAGGGCATTATATTCAGGGCCTGTTTAAAGCACCATCCCAGGAAGACGGAATGCTGGAGGGACCTGAGGACGACACAGGGCATTATATTCATGGCCGTGCCTGTTTAAAGCACCATCCCGTGAAACTCACAGCATAGTGATGTTCACCGATGCTGATGGGACGGTGCGCAGATGGGCGTCATCGCAGTCCAGTTCCAGGTCTCTGCAGAGACAGCGGCTTGGAACGGCCCCGAGCACTTGGAGACACGGAGGAAGGTTTTAGACCAAACCAGGGCAAAAGCTGACCAGTGGAGCTATTTTTACTAGCCCATGTGATTATTAAAATAAATTAATAATAAAATGTTCAAGTCCCATGAATAATTGCAAATGCAATTGCTACTTACATACTGTCACACAAAGATGAGCTTTCTCAACAAAAGAAAATTTTGTTCAGTATGTAGGACATGCAAATAATCATTAAAAAAATTAGCCTTGTTAACATGGTGAAGATTTGGCTCTCCACAGAGAATAATTATGGAGGCCTGATTAGACCCGAGGCTGATGCTGTTATAGACAGGCAGGGAGAGACACATTGCAGCTCCAACAAACAAGGGACATTATTTTTGCTAAAAAAAAAAAAAAAAATACAAGAAACAAAAGGAAACTTGAGGAGTCAAAAACAAAGCAGGTAAGTGACCAAAACAAAGGCAGGGAGCAACACAGGAACAAACATGACAAACAGCAGCAAACACAGGGCAACAACAGCTATAGACACACAATGACCGACTGGGGAACAGAGAAGGCAGTAAGACGCTTAAATACATATAACCAAAGATTAGGGCTGGGAATACTGAGACACAGGTGAAGGTCACAACCATGAAGGACTCAAACACTAGGAAAGGGGTGACCAGCGACACCTGCTGGCCAGGTAGGGACTGATCTCACATATGCTGATACAGTGCAATGAACAAGCTTACAGTGCAACAGGCCTACTGAAGAACTGAATCCACCTCATCAGGTAATTTACTTTGCTCTCCATGACTTGATTTCAGTTATTACCTACGCAGATGGTTCTCAGGTCTGCTCTTGTACGACCTGTATTTGTACTTTTTCTGATTTTACTTAATCACTTAAATGATCAACTCACACGTCCATTCATTTTCCAACCACTGACCCCGCACAGGGTCTTGGGGGACTAAAATAAAAGATTGTACTAATCTAATCAAGTACTGAAGTTAGCAAAAGCTACACAGTCGCCAGTCTGCAGGGGTAGCTTTATAGAGCCCTCGTCTGTGTAATGTTGCTTACATACTATGTCTTATGTGGTGCTGGAGGTAAAAATTTGCAACCATACTTACAGCATTTGATCGACTTGTTACCAGACTTTTTATTAAGGTTTCCAAAATATTTGTCGAATAGATGGGGCCATCCATTGTTATCACCTAAAAAAATAAATTGTAAATTGAATTCTTATTCAAATTGTATGCAATATAAAGTACACGCATATATCAAAAATAGTATATAGGTACATTTTGCCACGAAAGAACACTAATAATACAACTGAACTGTTTTTCAGGAAGAGTTTAAGAAGAAAATTCACCCACACATCTTTTCTCCAGGGGCTGCAGTATAGTGTCCCAGGATAAGTGCTTGCTACACTGCGCTTTTACTCATACCGGTTTAATGGTCATCGATATCAGGCCCAATATGCAAGGCATTTTCCACAATAAGAGCTTATTAAAAGTGGAGCAAATTGCGTTCAGTTGGCAAGCTGCAGATTTGTATCCCGAGCGGCAGTGATCAGCACAAAATGGGCTATATTAATGAATTCATTCATTAGTTCATTCATTAAAGATGGGATATATTTATGCAGCATAAAATGAAGGTGAGCGACGTACAGTTAGTTGTAGTTAGCTAGCTATTAAAATTATGCAATTGGCTACTTATTCCCATAATATGCGTATGCTTGGGAAATTGTTTCCATGTTTTAAAATGTAATTTCAGAGGGTCATTCAATTCAATCATCCTTTCACCTTCACAGATGGGAGAATATGCCCCCCCTCCCCCACATATACAGTACAGACCATCTACCTTTATTCCATATGATTTCTATTCTAACGTTTTTAAAAATGTTGGTTCTTCAAATGACAACTTTACTTCTCCTTCATACATCCATCCATCCATCCATCCATCCATCCATCCATCCATCCATCCAAATGTTTATCCTGGTCAGGAATGGGGGTGCCAAGCCAGACCGATTAGGACACTAGGATACACCCCAGTTCGTATATAAGAACATAAGAAATTTACAAAGGAGAGGAGGCCATTTGGCCCATCAAGCTCGTTTGGGGAGAACTTAACTAATAGCTCAGAGTTGTTAAAATCTTATCTAGCTCTGATTTAAAGGAACCCAGGGTTTTAGCTTCTGCTACACTAACAGGAAGACTATTCCATACTTTAACTACACGCTGTGTAAAGAAGTGCTTTCTCAAATTCAGTAGATAGGTAACTGAATATGAGCATTATATTTTTCTGTTTTCTCCTTGTGATGGAGTCTTCTCCCACCTGCACCGTGTTTCTGGGCCTGCCTTGGTATCCCTCCAGACCATATTATTCAAAACCAAGGGATGATGTAAGCTAGATGAAGACACAGAACTCCAGACTGGCAAAAAAAATGACATTTCATCAGAAATTGGTGATTAGCATTAAATATTTAGAGTCTGAAATGCCCTCCAGCCCTGTCCCAACACTAATGACCTTGGCTGCATCGTAATTCCGTTACGTCATCCCTCCCGACCGAGACAGCAGGGGATAAGAGCGATCAGACCCGCGGTGGATCAACACCGGGCTTCATAGTCAAAGTGTAACATCTGGGCCAGTGCAGTTTATGTACAATGACGTACGGATGGCATTTATGTGTTTTTTTTTTTCAGGGATCAGAGCTGCTTGTAAAGGAAAGCAAATTTTTGGAGGAATCTACCAGTAAATTATCACCTTCTCTCATCTCATTCGACTTCAGATGCAAATGACTCCTTAGCAGCAGGGATTAGCATTTACGGCTTTCCCACTGATTGTCTTTGTGCGTGTCTGTACCTGGCAGATTTTAAGCAGTCTTCATCATTTCGTATCTCCATGACATTTTGACGCGCACCTTTACGGACACCTGACATGAATCACATTTTCCTGCTGTATTTGTGAACATCCAGTTGCACTCAGCACAAAGATGAAGTCTCACTCCCATTAATCTGACAGCATCCTATCTGTGAATTACGAAGCTTTTAGCCCTATTAATATCAGCACAACAGGAAGCGTTTGATAGATGGAGACTTTGATGAGCGTTGGAAGGCATTGCGGCAAATTCCTTCCTCTGCTTCCCTTATGGGCCACTTGCCTTTGTGGTAATTATGCAAATTATGACATTTCTATTACAATAATGATTTTTTAATTGACACCATGCCACTAATGAGTCCTGCTCTCAGGTTACACCTGTCTAATCACAGCAACAAACTCATTTTCATGTTACTGACATCAGTTTGCTTTGCAGGAAACCTGATCAGACCCTGAATGTCACCGTGGGGGGTCAGTGCACAACATCTTGTAATGGGGGACGTGTCTGTTCTTACCCCAGACCCCAAAACGTCCAGGGTTATATGTAGGGGTGGGTATCCTAAAGTGTGATGTTAGGTAATGGGCGTAGTCATTCATTTCATGCTGCGTTTTACATTTTATTTATTTAGCTGATTTTTATCCAAAGCAACGTGCATCTTTCCGAAAGCAGGGTCATGCAGTCCCTGCAGCAACTGAGCTTAAGGGCCTTGCTCAGGGACCAGTCATGACATCACTCTGCCGACCCTGAGATCACAGATACACCGCCCCCCAATCTTTGTATAACACAGAATTTTATTTTTTCTCATGCCCTGATCTATACCTGTATAACCTTCTATAGACTAATTTTTGAATATTTTGCATCCTCACATGCTGAAGCCCGATTTTGCTTCCATTCATCTCTGTTACCCTGTTTAACCCTGCCCTCACCCCTCTTATTTAACACCTCCCACTCCTCTTGTTTAACTCCGCCCCCTACCATTTTCCCACCATTCTTGTTTCTTTCACCCATTACTGTGTGACATGGTCCTGTCTGATGTTCCCAGCGACAGTGCTTACCACTACTCAAACCACGTATTTGTGTTTTTTCCCTGAGTTTTGGGAGCTCCCTGTTGGCTACAAACAATCACTACACTGGGAGTGGCAGTAAAAGGAGGCCTCATGAACCATTTGCTGTATTTTTTGAACCCACTAGATCAGGGGTAGCCAATCTTATCTGCAAAGGGCCGCTCTGTATGCGGGTTTTCGCTGCAACTCCCTAATTAGATTACTAATTAGAGGACTGATTGGCTGAGAGAGTCCTCACACCTGGGTTTGAACAGCTGACCTACAGGTTATCCCAAAAACCTGCATACACACCGGCCCTTTGCGGGTAAGATTGGCTACCCCTGCACTAGATGGTGCTCTTGGTTTGCTTTGGGGCATTTGTGCCCTTTTTTGAGCAGAGAGCACCATCTAGTGGGATAAGAAAATACAGCAAACGGTTCATGAAGCGTCATTTTGTCCATCACTAGTATGAGAGATCATGGGGGATCAGCGGGCGTCTCACCGCAGTCGTCTTCATCAGCTTGATTGCCGCAGTCGTCCTCTCCATTGCAGTGCAGCAGTTGAGGGAGGCATGTGCTTAAGTTCCCACAAGGGAAATATCCGAGCTGGCACTCAGACCTGTCTTCAGAGCTGTTATATGTGGCTGATGCGACTGGAAAGAAGGGCAGCAAACTAAGCAGGATCTACAGTACAGTGCCAACAGGAAAGTTATACTGAAAAGTTTTACTTTGTACTTCAGACAGTATGTTCTCCCAGTAGCACCAAAACTGAAGAATTCTCTCCCTCTCAGTCAGGATGTGTTTTTGGTGACTTTAATTAACATCAATCCAGTATCTCCATTCTTATTCAAATCATATTAATTTAACTCTGGCTTCTTTAATATTTATTCAATGTCACCCCTATTCAAATTTCTTTTCCATTTCAAATGTAAATGTAAAGGAAGTTTAATAAAGACTTAATATGTCCCTGTGACTGTGGCCCTGATTCACAGCTGGATCGGTGGGTGTTTAATGCATGTACCTTAGAGTACGATTTCAATTTTTCTTAAGGAAAAGCCTTCATGATAGCAAATGGCAGCTAAGATGTGGTTTGATTACTTTACAAATCACAGCACTGCAAGCTCCCATTTAAGAGCAGCAATCAGGGCAAATACAGTATGAATGAAGTCTGGACTCACCTGACAAAAGTCATTTGTTGTGAAACAAGATATTGACCTTCAGCACACCTTGAGAATATGTAAGTACTGTATTATCTTGTGAACAAGCAAAGAGATGGAGTGTGGTGACAGGTGACGTGGACCAACAATCCCCTGAACTGAGCCCTAATGAGCTGGTTTGGGATTATTTGGATCAAAGAGCAACAGCAAGGTAGCCAACTAGTGCCCTGAACTTGTGGAAACTCCTTCAGACCTGTTAGAGAAGCATTACAGGCGGCTACATCCGGAAGCTGGCTGAAAGAATGCCAATCTGCAATGATGTCATCGTTCAGCATAGCATGTTCAGCACTGGCGTAAGAGGACAGCAGTGATAACAGCAATGAAAATCTGATAGCCCACCAATGATAGCCTATCACTGATAGCCCATCACTGATAGCCCTTCGACTGCCAGCACAGCAACTCAGTGCAGCTGGCAGATGGCTCTGGCAATGGTACCCCACACCCCCTGCCCCCCGTCATGACACACCCC